>JAOTQR010037875.1:0-50839 GCA_025774065.1 Solanum ossicruentum | reverse complement strand
CTGCGTACATTCTACCCTCCCCAGACCCCACTTGTGGGATTCTACTGGGTATGTTGTTGTTGTTGTTGTTGTTGTTGAGTCTACTAAGAGACTAGGACCGACGAGTCATAGGACAGCCTACGGCTCATAGTCGGGGTCTCGTAGTGCCGATACACAAAATTTTAAAGGTCGACCCAGTTTCATTTAAAAGGGGGTCAAAATAATATATGACCCCCAAATTCATTTTCAAACCCTAAGAGGCGACAGATAACCCTACTCCATCATCCACGTCATTTTCTGACCAAATTCCCAACTACCCATGCATTTTTCAGCAAGAATTCTGGCGAAGTCACTATTTTTTAGGGTTTTGGGGTGAAATTCTATCCTCTTCGCTTTGGTTTGCTTCTTCAATCGAGTGGTAAGCTTCATGGTTAAATTAAGCACTCTTTTATGGTGAGACTGTTACTGAGTTAAGTGTATGCTAAGTCCAGCCATGATGAATCATGTCCTGCTGTGATCGTTGTGCTAGACAAGAAGCCTAGTGCTTGTATTCTTTGTGATTCCAACTTCAGGTTGAAAATTCTTGAATAGGTGATCGTGAATGCAAATGTTATAATTCAAGGGTTGTAGGTATGGGTGTAATGTCTATGCTTTAACTTAGGAGATTTAATTAAATTGTTTTGAATAAAATATGCATCCCTTAGAATTTTGTATGATTGTCAAGTTTGAACATTAACTGTGTTCTGTTTGTGGTGTGCTTGATGTTTTGTTAAATTGAGAGATTCTTAGGGATGATGGTTGTTCTGCATTTCTGATATTACTAAAAGATTACTTACATGTCAAGTATATTGTATTGCTCTTATGTGCTCAAGCATTCCCAATGATGTGTTTGATTTATGCTTCTTGTGGGAAAATTTTAGGAACCACTTATGCCTTCTGTTTGCTTCTACGAGGCATTCTTATGACACAGAAGTTCCTCTAAGAGTAGTTAGGGTCCCTCTTAGCAAGCATTAATCATACATGGTTCCTTCAAGTTTCTCATACGAGACTCTTATACAACTCGTAGTGGCTGCTACAATTCGTAGTGACGGTCTCATAAGCTTACCTAAATTCTAAAGGAAATGTTTCTGAAAATGGTTACGAGTCCAAACTATGACTCGTAGGTTGCCCTAGGAGTTGTAATTGTGTCTCGTCTCTGGGAAGAGAAAGCATTTTGGGTGTAATATTTGTTCTACAAGAGTAGTATACGACTCGTAGGTTACCCTACGAGTCATAACTGCACTCGTATCTTCAAACCTGCAGCTGTATCAGTGAATTTTTACTTTTTATTTGATTTTGTGTCTTGTTCTTTGTTTTTTGTTTATTTGATCAAACATCTTTAACTTACATGATGCATTGTGATTTGTTTGCAGATAAAATGCCTCCAAAAGACAAACAGGCAATTCAAGCTCTCCAATGGAGGTTGCAGGATGGATCCTCCGAAACTGAACAATTAGAGGGCTCTGTGGAAGTCCACAGAATTAGGGTGGACCCGGAGGCCAATAGACCCCAAACATAGGCAATTGCAGTGTAAACGCCCATGGAAGTTAGTATTTCTTCCCAGTCTGAATAGGAGGAATAACAGGGAAAAGGGGATGGGTCGGATAACATCTTACCACAGATGATCCCCTCTTACTCAGGTTTAGAGTCATAGTCAGAGAGCACCTCTCAACAGGAGAAAGTCTAGTCCAACCCCCAACCGACCGTAGATGGTGCATACTTGGGATGAAAGAGATATATGACCAGGAGTTAGAGCCTAAGGGGAAAGGCAAACTAGTCCGACAATTTCATGAGGAGTCTCGGTTGAATGCCTCAGGATTGGATAGAATGCTCGGATTGGATGCTGGGTTGGATAAGCATGGACTATGGTAGACCACACAGTAGCTGGGTAAATATTCCCCTTACATAGTTCGTGAGTTCTATGTGGCATATCTTACTACACTCCACCCTGGGTTGCCGAAGAACAAAAGACCAATTGAGCAACTGAGGCTATAGTTGGTGACAGTTCGGTGGCGAAAAGTTGATATCTTGGAGAAGATGATCCGACAAGTGCAGTTTAGGCCTGCTTATAGGGTTCCTTAGTATACTGCGGAGTAGGATAGTCGTATTGCGAAGATGAGGACAACAGTAACTTGGAAGGACATCAGGGTCAGGACAGAGTTACTACGGTGGATAGCCAGTCAAATCTGCGAGGAGGGTGTCGAGCCGACGTGGGTCACAAACCACACAAATCCTATAGTAAAGGAACACCTTTCATTCTCGGCCAAGTTTTGGTGGTCCATTATCCATTGGCGTATTAGGCTAAATTTCATAGATAATGTGATCACCCTCGAGAGAGCTATACTATTGACTAGCATTCTAGCTGGATATGCTATAGATTGGGCCCGGATCATTGCGAGAAGATTCACGAGGCTACAGCTTGGATGAGCTCATCACTGCCATCTCCAATTCTAATACATCGGCTATGTGGTACAGCAGGTGATGCCAGCAACCATCACTGGGACCCTCATATGGAGGCCATACGCACTATAGATCCCAGCTTGATAAAAGTTGATGAGAATCCGGTGACCTTACCATGAGCAGCTCCCTCAGCTATCCCACCTCCAATGCCGAGCCATTCTCGGTGGAGCCTCAACTTCTGTGTTAACCTCCAGCTATTATTGACAGTACTCCAGTTACTGTAGAGCCTATACCAGCGGTTGAGATTGCATCTATACCATCCTCTAGCACTCCAAAACCAGTAGCATCTTCCGTACAGGTTGACCCTTTTTCTCTGCTGTTGCATTTTAGGCTTTATTATGTAGGGTGTCTGTAGCAGAGGGAAAGTTGCGTGAGCTGTCAGCACAGGTCCAGCCATTGATTGATTCCTTTTTTTATTCTTTTTCAAAAAAAAAGAGACGAGGAACCCTGAACAGATTGTTTGAGACTCCAAGGAGAGGATGAAGGCATTTTCCAGAGATTTGGTTGATGAGATAATCCGAGCAGCGGACACTAGTGTCGATACAATTGAGACTAGAGTACAAAAGAGGCTTGAGGGAGCTAGGCCTGCCGATGCAAGCATAGTTACTAAGGTGTTGGCAAAATTCAAGACCGACTTATTACAAATGTGGGTAGCCCCTGTTCCAGCCTCAGAGGGAGCGCTAATAAGAGATGAGGCATTTGATTGGCTTACTAACCATCCAGACACCCGAGAGAAGAGGCCCCTCGAGAAGCCGAGATAGGAGGAAGAGCCCATACCCGAGGAGGTGGTGTAGGAGTCGCTTTTGTTAGTGGCTATTCAGTGAGAGAGAGAGCACATCACATCCAACCTGGAGAGGGTACTTCCAAAATAGCAGTAGAGGAGGAGAGATAGCCCCAGGACCCCACAGACCAGTTAGAGACCGGTTCTTGATGCACCATGATGTTTGACTTCTTTTGACCCCAATGCTCATTTTGTCATATTGGATACTTTTTTTTTCTTTTTGGACAATCTTTTACTATGTTGGTTTTTGATTGTGTTTAAATATGCTTCTAGTGGAAGTTATTTTTACTACTACTTTGGATGTTTACTTTTGGTTTTTAATGGATGTATGTATATATTTCTATGTAATTTTGTTTTGTTTTTGTTCTTATTTTTACTTTGAGGACAAAGTATCATCTTTTGGTGGGGTGGGGGAAGTTTCGGATTAAGGTGAAGTTTGAGTAGCCTCAAGTCCATAACTTCCCTTATTTTTAATTCCAAGGTTTTCTTGCCATGTTTCTTTTTCCTTGTGGATGTTTAATTTTCTGTTGAATCGGCATGTCTAGGAAGTATATATACTTTGTAAAAAATGGTATCTGTTAGCATATATATAGTTCTTAACTGTTCTTTAGACTTTTGATGAAAAATTGAGTACCCTCAAAATTTTTGAGGTTGTGATCATTGATGCATTCATACATTTTTGAGTATATGACAATGTTTGTTCTGACACTGTGAATGTAAGCTGAGACTAAAAACATGACCTGTGAGTCTATACTTTATTGTGGATGAAAATGTCATGTGTGTGTGAGCTTATTTTGGTGTATTCATGCATTTTGTATGGACTCAGAACTTGCCTTTCTACTCTAAGATTGGTTTGGGTGATATGGTGGAGGTGGAAAGGATCTTACGCCGTTGTTCTTTGAGTGAAACCACTTTTAGCCTAAATGACCCATCAAGTAAGTGAGTGAATCGCTTGTCCCAAATTCTTGAGCTTCTTATGTACTCATTCTTTCTTCATACTCTGTTGACTTAACTTTATTTAATGAAATACCTTGATATTGACCCTGAGCTATCCTTGAACATGTGAACCTTGATTGAAGCCAAAGGCCTAAGTTGAGGGTGGTTGTAGTTGGTGGTCTTGGTTTGAGGCATAGATATTGTGTACTTTATCTGAGGCTAAAAGTCTAAATTGAGGGTGGCTCTTATTGTGGTAAAGTAATAATAATAAGGTAGTTAGTTGGGAAATCAAGACAGAAATGAGAAAGCATAAACCCAGTGAAGAAAAACAAGAAAAGTTCCTTAAATTAAGGAAAAGTAGCAAAAAAAAAGAAAAGTTTGAAATCAAGGCACTGTTGAAAAAGAGAAAGAAAACACTCGAGAAAAGTTCAAAACAGGAGAATAAGGGTGGATTTATTTAAAAGGTTTGGATTATGAATGAAAAAAGTGTTAGTAAACATGATTCAAGGATAGCTTTTGTCACTATTTGTCCAAAATACCATGCCAAAGCACCCTGAACTTATGTTACAAGCCTATAAGTTCTTAAGTGATCCAACTTCACTTTATCACCAAGCCAGAAGATGAGTATAGAGGAAAGCATATGGTGTTAGTCAGTATGCTTGAATTTCAATTGTGAGAGTGAGAATGCTTCCTCAGTCCCTAAATCTAAATACTCTTGAGTGAGTATAAGGGACTTCTTTCAAGTGAGGGTATTTGCACTATATGAGTATCATATGACTATACCAGTGATTGTGGATGGCTGATGCCCCTTAGCTTGTCATAGTTGGATTACCAGGTACCTTATTATTTTCCTGTTTGCTCAATAATTTTACAGTCCTTTTTTGAAAATAGTAATTGGGTACTTGAGTATGAGGAGCTGATATAAATGCCATTAGTATAGTTGCTATGTATTTCTCTTTGTCTGTGTAGATTGAGTTGTCACTTAAGGACAAGCAACAATTCTAAGTTGAGGGTGTTGATGTACTGTCGAAATACAACACATTTGGTGCCTAAAACAAGGGATTTTGTGAGTTCTTAATGCAACGTTTTAGTGTTTTGACGTCTTTTTGTGTTGATCTTGCAGAAAAGTTAGGTTGGCATGATTTTTGAAGAAAAGTTGCAGATTTTGCTGAAGTATAGGCCATACGAGCCAACCTACTAGTCCTAGCTCAAGCTACGAGTCCAAGGGTAGTGTCATAGCAGGAATCTGAGACCAAAATTAAAAATCTTCCAAGTGAAGGTTAATACTATGAGGACATCCTAAAAGTCATAATCCACACTACGACTCAAATAGGTGGACTCATAGCAAGAATTAGAGAGCCAAAATGTTGGACAAATAACTGAAGACCAAGACTACAAGACAAACATATGAGTCGTAGCTCAAGCAACGACTCGTACCTATGAGTCATACCAGTTCATTCCAAGATGCCAAGAACCTGATACGAGACCCTGACTACGATTCATAAGTCATCCTACGAGTCGTAATTGCGAGACTTTCAGCTACCAACTGTCTTTTTTGTGTAAATTTTAGGGATATTTTGTAAATACTATATATAGTTTAAGTTAGGTTTTTGAGTGAGAGTTAGACCAGTAGACAATCTACCATTACATTTTGAATCTTCTCTTAGTTTTTAGGGTAGTTTATTGTTCTCTATTGAAAAACCCATTTTGGGGGTTGCAAATCTTACCTTGTACTCATTGTTGATCAATCAAGCTTGTGTCTATCATGTGCATTTTTGTGTGTTTTGCTTTAGCCATGTGTAGCTAAGCTCCCACTACTTGGGGTTGTGGGAACCATGGGTAGTTGACTTGAAATAACCCAGGTTTCTTACATTTATATGATTGGGGTTTTGCATGTATTGTCTATTTCCCTTCATTTTTATTGTTGTTTGGTGGTGTCCAACACCAAAAGCTGCGTACTATCATGATCCAGACCAAGGTAGTGACGAATAGGGAAAGGGAAGTAGATGACAGAATTTGATTGATGTGTTTTCATCTAATCAACCAAACCTAACCAAGGGGAGGTTGACTAGGAATATTGGTAACGGTTAGTTGGCAAGCCATGGTGGCCGACCAAGCTCCATGGTAAAATTTGACCTTCACCTTCACATGAGGGCTGGAAGAAGCTAAGTTACCGTCCTGCATGCAAATCACCAGTTGTAGTTATGCTATCTAGGGTAATCGAGTCGACAAACCATAGGGAACACAATTCTCTAGTTGTCCCCAAAATTGAGTGTTTCCTTGCATTATAGTTATTATATATTTTATTTTGTTTTTGAATCACAAACCCCCCTCGTAAATTTGGAGATTATAGTCATATATACCAGAATTGATTAGTAGTGAAGTCTTGTAGTCAAGCCCTGTATTCCCTGTGAATTCGATACTAACCTTGGTTAGGTTAATTACTGACAACAACCGCTTTTTTATTGGAGCATGAACATCATCAAGCCAGTGGAATAGGCCATTTGGCTAGCGACTAACCGTGTGAAGGGTCGTGGGAGTGTGCAAGAGGGGAAAGGTTGGCATGAGGGTATATTTTGGCTAAGGGAGGAGCCATGGGCACCCTTGATTGGCCGTATGAGGGAAGACAGTTCATTGAGATGGGTCGTGAAGTGGCCTTTCCACATTTTCTGGTCCAATTGTTATGCAATGGACCACTAAACGGACCGTGAAGCACCACACGGCCCGTGAAAGTGGTCTATCAAAGTGATGTCAACACTAACTTTTTCCCAATTTTCCAATTGCAATTTCGAGGCTAAATCTTGTCTCACGGGCACTCCATACGACCCTTGGAGTACCACATAACCAGTCAAACCTCCAGTGAAGCATACTTTATTATTTTTTCTATCCATTCACTAATGACATTTTCGTAAATGCTAATTATTCTATATTATTCTAAGATTACCATGCCTTGATGAGGGGTCCCACGCTTTGACCACTATGATAAAAGGGATGATGTTCATTAACCAAATTGAGGGGTTGATACCTCATTAACTAAATTTAGGGGTTGATAGCTCATTAAACAAATTGAGGGGTTGGTACCTCGTTAATCAAATTGAGGGTTTAATTCCTCATTAACCAAATTGTGGGGCTGATACCTAAATCACCTTAGAGGTGGGTGGTGTATGTTAATAACCAAATTGAGGGGTTGATACCTCAATCACCTAGGATGGGAGGTGGTAAACCCATTAGCAAAAGGATGGTCTCTATCTACTTATATTTTGTGATTTATATAAGCATGATTTTACTTCAAGAATCATTCATATGTGTCATATCATAACTATGCTATACATTGTCTAATTTTACTTCAAGAATCATTCATACATGTCATATCATTACTATGCTATCCATTGTCTAATTTTACTTCAAGAATCATTCATACGTGTCATATCATTACTATGCTATCCATTGTCTATGTTTATGCATTTCGATTGTGTTGCCTATCTCTTGTTGAATTGCATCCTACATACTTAGTACATTGAAACGTACTAAAGCATACTCTATCCCTTCATGATGTTACCATATAGGAACCGGTGCTCTATTTGGTCATCATCCTCCTCCACATGCCTAGTGGCATCCATTCAAGCTAGTTGTTGAGTCCTCATGTCCTAGGGCAATATGTATGTTCTTGTGCTATGTAATAAAGACAATCTTTCCTTTTTTGTATACTTTGACTACGAAGGTGAGCCCAGTTATTGTCTTGGCCCCCGTTAAGTCCTATGGTAGAGGTATTGTTGGACAAGATATGTATTATGCTTGAGCTTTGACTCACTTATGATATTCAAGCTATGTAAATATAAATCTTTCTCCCATAGTCCCAGTTTCCCCTTGTTTATGTTTCATATGATGAATTATCTTGCTTCCGCGACCAAGGATGTGTGATGATATGCTATGAGGCTTGTTTGGGATCCTTCGGGTTCCCCATTCGCCGGTCATGTCTAGGCCCTAGGCTTGGATCGTGAAAATAAGGACCCATAGACCCTAGGCTCAATTTCCCTTTATTACCAAGCCGAACCACACCTTCATGGGTGAGATCTTCAAGTAAACCAAATCACCAACCTTAAACTCAAGATCTCTTCTGCTCATATCGGAGTAGGACTTTTGTCTTTCTTCAACCTATCCCTTATCAAACTCACCTTCCCTAAGGCTACCATATCCAAATTCGGGCCTAACAAAGCCATGTATCCCACATCAAACCACCCGATCGGGGATCTACAAAGCCTACCATATAAAGCGTCAAAGGGAGCCATGCCAATGCTTGAGTTGTAGCTATTGTTGTAAGCAAACTCAATAACTGGAAGATGTTCATCCCAACTATCTTTAAACTCTAAAACAGAAGCTCTAAGCATATCCTCAAGAGTTTGGATAGTCCTTTCGGCTTGACCATCCGTGTGAGGATAAAAAGCCATGCTAAGCTTGACCTTGGTGCCAAGACCTCTTTGGAAGGACCTCCAAAAGTGAGAAGTGAATTGAGCACCATAATCCAATTGGTAGACAATGGCACCCCATGCAATCTAAGCAACTCATGAATACAGAAGTTGGCATAATCTTTGGCACCATAAGTGGTTTTGACCGATAAAACGTGAGCCGACGTTTTCATTCTATCTACACAACCCAAAAGCAGTCAAAGTGTCTCCTAGTCTTAGGCAACCCAACCAAAATAATCCATGTTGATCTTCCTACTTCCGAGTAGGAATTTTTATCTCTTGGGCTAGGCCACCCGGCCTTCGGTGTTAGGCCTTCACTTGGTTACAATTATGATAATCGGATATGAACTTGGCAATACCCCTCTTCAAACCACCCCACTAATACACCTCCATCAAGTCTCTGTACATTTTTGTGGAACTGGGGTGAATAGAATCAGATGAATTATGGGCCTTCTTCAAAACTAACTCTCTTAATTCATCAGCATTAGGCACACATAACCTACCTTGCTACCTAAGTGTGCCATCTTCCCCCCGAAAGAAAACCTCCATTTTACTATCCTTCAGCAAGGCCTTCAACTTTAGTAACGCGGGGTCAAGATCTTCTTTTGACTTGACTTCCTCAATCAAAGAAGATTTAGAACCATCAACAACCACTATACCACCATTTCCAACTTCATCCAACCTAATCCCCGACCTAGCCAATCGGTGAATTCTCTAGCCACCTCCTTGTCACTAATACCAATGTCACGACCCAAGCCTAGGTCCTAGACATGACACGGCGAATTGGGAACCCGAAGGGATCCCAAATAAGCGTCTTAGCATAACATCACACATTCTTGGTTGCGGAAGCATACAAAGATATATACAAATAAAAGTAAGGGCAACAGGACTAAGGGAAAATCTTGCACATTGAAGTCAAAAGTCAGGAGTCAAGCTCATACATAGTCACACCTTGTCCAACATATACCTCTAAAACTTAGAAAGAGTGGTGGCCAAGATAAGGTAAATGAGCTCACCCTTATAGTCAAAGATAACACAAGATAGTTTCTTAACACATAGATAATAGAGAAAAGACATAAACCAAAGTCCCCAAAATGCAAGACTCACTAAAAAGCTTGGAATAACACCGCCTAGCCACGTGGAGGAGGAGGATGATCAACTTGGACAACGGTTTCTACATGGTGATATCATGTAGATAGAAGTATGAATTAGTACATTTGAATGTACTAAGTATGTGGGATGCAATGTAGCAAGAGATAGGTATCATAATCCAAAATGCAAAATGATAGACAATAAGCATATTATAGCAAGATGGCATGTATGATCAATGCATAAGTAAATCATGCTTAAGTATATCATGCTCACATAGAATATCATATATGAAGAATGAGACCAAGCAAGCTATCCAAGGTATAAACCCCTTGGTGGTTGATGGTGGTCGCACCCCGCCATCTATGGTGACGAAGTATAAACCCCTCTCATGGTTGATTGTGGTTGCACCCCACCATCCATGTTGACGACATATAAACCCCTTGCATGGTTGATTATGGTTACACCCCAAACATCCATGGTGATGAAGTATAAACCCTTCACATGGTTACCCGGGCTTTCCCCCCCGGATCGGGCATTGTCTATGCAACACTTGACATAGGATTCACCATAGGCTCTAATGCAATATCTCATGTAGGAATAAACATATACATAAGCTCATTTCATCATCATAACATCATTCATATCAAATCTCATGCTTTGGACCTTCAATTCCTCAAGGAACCATAACCAGACATTTTATCAAACACCTTGGGGGCGTGTAATAGGTGAAAAGAGTATACAATTTAGAAGTGAAATCATGCTCGAAAATCAGCGGTAAAGGCTTTAATAAACACCTTACAATAGCCTCAATACATTCATATCAAAACCCCTCATCAAATCCAACATTAGATCCAAGATTTGAAGCTCAATACATGCTAAAACCACCATACTTTCATAAACTAAAATCACTGTGCAGTAAATTTCTCAATATTCAAGACCCACATGTAAAATCACTTTAAAGCATGCAATATTAAGTAAAAGAGGGTTTAGACACCATGGGTGGAAGGACACAATGGTTCAACACCATATACCTTAGCTTTTGTGAAGTTTTGGAAGAAGTCTTTAATGGAGATTTGAAGCTTGGTGAAATCCTCGAAGAAATCATTAAGATTTTCCTTGAGTTTGGGACTTGAATTTAGGGTAAGAAATGATTCTAAGTGTTTTGAAAAATATTGGGGAATGTTTTTGGATGATATAAGGGTGAAATAAGACTAAGTATAGGTGAAAGTATATTTGGGAAAACTTAGGTCCAACACTTAGAAAAATCTAGGCAAACTAGGAAAAGATAGTGCAGAAATTACACCTCTCTGTGCCGCTGAGAGGTCGCGGATGCTCTCTGGAAATCGCAATAAGAGAAATTTCATAATTTGATTCCTTTGCTTTATAAGTGAGGTTGGACCCTTGTCACCATAATTTGGACCCCCTGAACAAGAATATAAAATTCAAATTTTCGAAATTCCAAACGGATATTTAGATATATGGAAAACAAGATTTTGGGCACTTCTGAGGCACGTTTTCGGGCACTTTTGGGGTTGTTTCAATATCTCCCCCTTGGGAACATTCCTCCCCGAATGTAAAACAGACGTACAAAACAAGAATAATCATGAACAAATCAGCCCCAACATGAATGCAACATTACATTTTAAACATCACATTCAAAATCCCATCATAAGTGTGAAATCATCATAAATTGCCAACTTAAACCTGAATGCACATGAATGATATAGGGATTGAACTATAAGACTTAAAGTCACATAGAAGACTTAGAGTTAGTACCTTAGACTTGAGTGGAGTGGAATAGATAAGGGTAAAACTTTTGCATGTCCGCTTCGGCCTCCCATATAGCACCTTCGACTTGTTGATTCTTCCAAAGGACCTTAATGGATGCTACCTCTTTGTTTCTCAATCTCTTTACTTGTCTATCTAAAATCTTAACCGAAACCTTCTCATAAGTCAAGTTATCCTCAACAACACCCAAAACATTGAGAGATACAATAGCATTAGGATTACCAACACATTTTCTCAACATAGAGACATGAAACATCGGATGGACCAAATTCGTCTTACTAGGCAACCTCAACTCATAAGCCACCTTACCGACCCTTTTCATCACCTTTTAAGGACCAACATACCTAGACTCAGTTTTCCTTTATTCCAAAAATGAACCACACCTTCCATTGGAGAAACCTTTAAATAAACCTAATCACCCACTTGGAATTTTAGGTCTCTTCTTCTTACATTGGCATAGGATTTTTGACGAGTTTGGGATGAACTCAACCTTTATCTAATCATTTTTACCTTCTCAAGAGCATCCAAAACCAGATCTAGCCCCAATAAATCCACCTCTCCAACCTCAAACTATCCCACCGGTGATCTATAACGTCTCATATAAAGAGCCACAAATAGAGCCATACCAATGCTAGAGTGATAGCTATTGTTGTAGGAAAACTCAATCAATGTAAGATGGTCATCCCAACTTCCTTTAAGCTCCATGACACAAGTCCTAAGGATATCTTCAACTGTTTGAATTGCCCTTTCGTCTTGGCCATGCATTTGAGGGTGGAAAGCCATATTTAGGTGAACTTTGGTACCAAGACCTCTTTGAAAAGATCTCCAAAAGTATGAAGTAAATTGTGCACCATGATCCGATATAATGGATAAGGGAACCCCATGCAGCCTCACTAACTGATGGATGTACAACCTTGCATACTCCTTATCCACATATGTAGTCTTGACCAGTAGAAAGTGAGCCATTTTCATCATTCTATCAACCACCACCCAAATGGAATAAAAACCTTTCCTAGTCTTGCGAAACCCAACCACAAAGTCCATGTTAATCGCCTCCCACATCCAAGTAGAAAGCTCTTTGTCTTGGGTTAGACCACCCGACCTTTGATATTTGGCTTTGACTTGTTGACAACTATAGCAACCAGAAAAAAAATTTGGCAATATCTCTCTTCATGCCTCCCAACCAACACACCTCCCTCAAGACTCTATACATTTTGGTCAAGCCGGGGTGGATAGAATAAGAGGAATTATAGGCTTCATCAAGAATTCTCTCCTTCAAACCATCAACACATGGAACACACAACCTACCTTTATGTCTAAGGGCCCCATCTCCCCTTTGAGAGAAAGCCACTATCTTGCCCTCTTTCACCAAGGCCTTCAACTCAATCAAGAAGGAGTCTAGATCTTGTTTAGGTATCAGTTCATCAATTAAGGAAGATTTAGAATCATCAACAACAACAACACCATCACCCACATCTTCTAACCTCACCTCCAGTCCAGCCAATCTATGCACCTCTCTAGCCATCTCCCTTTCACCACCATCCACATGAGCTTGGCTACCCATGGACACCTGACTCAAAGTATTCACCACAATATTTTCCTCACCCAGATGGTAATGCACACTCATGTCATAGTCCTTAAGGAGTTCTAGCCATCTCCTTTGCCTCAAGTTAAGATCTTTTTGAGTGAAGACATATTGAAAGCTTTTATGATCTGTGAAGACATCAACATGTACCCCATATAAATAATGTCACCATATCTTTAATGCAAACACAACGACGGCTAATTCAAGATCATGGGTAGGGTAGTCTTTTTCATGCACTTTGAGTTGTATAGAAGAATAGGCTATGAACTCACCATTTTGCATTAGTACACAACCCAAACCAACTCTAGATTCATCACAATACACAACCAAACCCTCAAGTCCATTCGATAGAGACAATATAAGAGCGGACACAAGTCTATCTTTCAATGTTTGGAAGCTTTTCTCACATTTATCGGTCCACACAAACTTCACCTTCTTTTGAGTCAATTTTGTCATAGGAGAAGCAATGGAGGATAACCCATTCACAAACCTTCCATACTAACCCACAAGGCCCAAGAAGCTCCTAACATCCAATGGGGGTGAATGGTTAGGCCAATTCCAAATGTAACACCCCACCTCTTACAATACTGGTACTATGCAAATAAAACATGATATGACTTTTCGAATTAGCGCCAATTTTTAAAAGTGTTTGAATCTCATGTTATAGGGAGATATATATGTCTAACGCTAAAGAGGGTCGAGTGTATACATGTTTTGTGTCAAATTGAGGAGATCACGGACCTAAAAAAAGTGAGAGAATTGAGTTCTTGTAGGACTTAAGAAGCTAGTAGGTGATTGACCTACTTTCTTAGCTTAAATTTGCTAGCTAAACGAAGACGAGGCTAGACGTCGAATTCGTCCAAGTCTGATTATGAATAAAGTCCATGTTAAGGGTGTAACTTTAGCCCACATTATAGCATCATAAATGGACTATATTTTCATCCCAATAAGGATATTAAAAGAGCCCAAAGATATCACAATTTCTTTGATAATGTAGGCCCAAAACTAAATAAGAGAAAGAGGAAAAATGGGCAGCAAAGGCCCATCAATTTGGAGCCCCTTAAGGCCCAAGTGAAAGGGGGAAAATAGTACTTTAATTTATTGATAAAATAAGGCTTAAAATGGAAAAGAAATTCAGCCAAAGTAATACTTTAAAAGGGGTTATAAGCAACCCCTTTAACTCATTCTTGGACTCGGAAATTTTCAGCTTTCCCAAAAGTTCTTGCTTATACTTTCTTGACTTTGTAAAGTACCACAAAGAAGCTTTTTTGGTTCTTAAGGAGGCCCTCAACCTTGAAGGTAAAGGTAAGTGATTATAATTGTTTGTTTAGTTAGGTTTCTTCATGAAACAAGAGACTATGTTGGTTAGGTATATGCTGAAATTTTGGACAACATATGTTCCAAGATTGTTATACATTTTTTCTTATTTATTTGGAAGATTTTCTCTTTTTGGTTGGATTGATTATGAAGGGAGGCTACTATTATTAATGATTATTGGTTCTTTAATGATGTATAAATGCTGCTTCACCATTTTTACAGTCCACAAAAGTGAGTTCTTTGTGTGAAATCGTAATTGTACTCGTAATAGGAACTTGTGGACTGTTGATTGAGGACTATGGTCTCATGTCCTCCACCTATTTTGAGGACTATTTTTGAACTAATTTAGGAATGATTTAATGTGTATATATGGTGGGTACTATTTGGATAAAGTTGGAACAGGTTTGGAATTGTCGACGTCAAAATGTAGCGAAGTGATGTAAAATTATGCCGCCTATTTGTATGTTGCGTAGAATTGTTATGTGTTGTGCTTTGTGGGTTATTGTAAGACTGTTATGGCACTAAAATAGGATGCACATGAAATGTATATGATAATGTGTACTAGAAAATTTGATTAGGGTCGGAAATATCAAAAGAATACGCTCGGGTTTATAATTATCCTCTTGTTGCCCGTGTGTTGTTTTTTTATGTGATTGGGTTGCCAAGATGTATGTATTGGCTGATAATGATAGTTTCATCACCTGCTATGTTATAGATAAATATTTTAGGAAGGGGAGGTTATCTCGAGGTAATAGCGAGGTCATACAACGAGGTATGTAAGGCTACTTGATTCATACTATTTGGCATGAAACATAGATCCCTCCTTGGCACA
Organism: Solanum ossicruentum; assembly: GCA_025774065.1. Classification (NCBI taxonomy): domain Eukaryota; kingdom Viridiplantae; phylum Streptophyta; class Magnoliopsida; order Solanales; family Solanaceae; genus Solanum; species Solanum ossicruentum. Next base: position 35,564 of record JAOTQR010037875.1, on the reverse strand, counting down.
TAAAGGCACTTACCAACTCTGAAACAACTATTAACCTTGTATCAACTCTTTCACATATTCCTATGCTCCCATACATATTCACCTTTAAATCTGCGTACATACTTGGGTACCAAGATACACAAATTCGTGCTACTAAATAAAGTCTATGTGTTGTTGTACCTACGATGCATTTTCATTATTTGTGTAACCTAGTCTTTCATTATGGTATTGTCTTTTATAATTATTTACATGTCATATGTTATATCTGCAGTCCTACAGCTCCAACATTATGACTACCAAAAGAATCATCTCAAAGGTAACTGAAAGATAAAGTAATGTATATTGCTTTTTGTTGGATGGTAACCCAAGGGGTGGAAGAATCACCTAGCCAGGGTCGATCCTATCACGGGGGGTAGCCCGAGGGGTTAAACAAAAAGACTAGCCAGGGCCGATCCCGATACAGATTTACCACTGATCAGCTGGTCACTTGTATTACATATTGTGCACAAATTATACAGTAAAGGTAAAGTAATAAAAAGAACATAAAGTACATGATCCTACAGTATAACTAAAGGTGGTCTCTTATCCTTCACTAGTGCATAGTTCCATTTGAATTGTTGTTTCATATACAGTAATTCCTATCTTACATATTCAGTACATTACCCATACTGACATCCCTTACAGAGGACCTGCATTTCATGGTGCAGGTACAGGTGCTAGTAGATCTCCCCAGTAGGAGTACAGGATTTCCAACTGTTGTTACCAAGCTCCAGGTTGCTTCTAAGCTTTGTGCATCTAGAGCTTATATTTTTGTATTGTATAGTTAGTCGAGGTGGGGCCTATCCCGACTCTTATCAGATACTTTTCCTTATCTAGAGGTTTTGTAGACTATGTAAATTAAAGTGTGGTCATGTTTCGTACTCTAGATACCGTGGCCCTAACAGCCTAGCCATATGCATATCCTTTTGGATTATTATTACTATTTATTTTCTTAAAGGCAAATCAAATGTTGAAATCCCTTATAATATGTATAGAAAGCGCATGGATACAGGTTGGTTCTCCCGAGTCTCATCGGCAATGGGTGCCAGTCTGCCCTAATGGGACTTTGGGCTTGACACCTAATCACATCGGCTTTCTTAGAATCCACTTTTATGCCATCCCCTGACACCACATGACCCAAGAATGCAACCTCCTTTAACCAAAATTCACACTTATCATATTTAGCTCATATTTAGCATACAATCTCTCCTCCCTTAACCTTTGCAACACAACCCTCAAATGACCCATATGCTCTTCCCTACTATGTGAATAGATCAAAATATCATCAATGAAGACCACAAAATGGAATAAAGATAGAGCTTGAAGATTCTATTCATTAAGTCCATGAAGATGGCCAGCGCATTAGTCAGTCCAAATGACATCACCACAACTTTATAATGCCCATATGTAGTCCAAAAGGCCATCTTGGGAATATTACACTCCCTCACCCTCACTTGATGGTACTCGAACCGAAGATCATTCTTTGAGAAAAAGCTAGCCCCTTGCAATTGGTCAAACAAGTCATCAATCCTTGGAAGAGGACATCTATTCTTTATAGTGACCCTATTGAGTTATCGATAGTCAATACACATTTTAAGTGACTCATCTTTCTTCTTTACAAACAACATCGATGCACCCCAAGGAGGATTGGCCAGGTATAATAAATCCCTTCTCCAACAAATCCTTCAATTGCTCTTTTATCTCCTTCAACTCTGCTGGATCCATACATTAAGGGGAAATAGAGATAGGTTGGGTGTCGAGAAGGAGATCTATATCGAAATCTATCTCTCTTTTGGGAGGGATACAAGGAAAGTCATTTCAGAAGATATCAAGAAACTCATTCACAACTGGAACCGACTCAATGGAAGGGACTTTGGGCTCCATATCTTTGACCCTAACAAGATGATACAAACACCCATTGGAAATCAACCTATGGGCTTTAATGCATGAGATGAACCTACCCCTTACTACCACATCATGACTTTCCCACTCAAGGAAGGGTTCATTTGGAAATTGAAACTTGACTGTATGAGTTCTACAATCAATAGAAGCATTGTATGCATGCAACCAATTCATCCAAAGAATAACATCAAAATCAACAATAGCTAACTCAACAAGATCACAAGGTAGGATTTTATGCAATATACAAACCTGATAATTCCTATACACCCTCTTAGCATCAATGTATGCACAAATAGGAGTAGACACTTCAGATGACTAATGCAACAACTTTGACTCAACATGGAACTTTTCGGTAACAAACGGGGTAACAAACGAAAGGGTGGCACCCGGATCAATCAAAGCATATACATCAAGATCAAAAATTTTCAACGTACTGGTAACAACATTGGGGACCTCACCAACCCCTTTCCTCCCATGTAGAGCATAAAAGTGGTTGTTCCTAGGGGCACCACTTTGAGGACCACCTCTACCCAATGGAATCGTATTTGCACCCCGAACCTTGCCATGGTTTCTTGGACAATCTACTTTCTTGTGGCCAAGCTTCCTACATTCAAAGCATGCATTGGAACCCTTCAAGCATGGGCCCTTATGACTCCCTACACATCTAGGAAACATATCATTAGGAGCTATCCCAACATTACTTTTAGGCCTAGAGAAGTCATTGGCAAACCGCTTTTTAGTAGCATGAGGAGGCCTTTGGCCTTAAGGAAATCTCTCACCCTTGGGAAACTTGCCTTCAAATCACGCCCTCTTGGTATCATGACCCCTCCTCTTTCTCAACTTCTCCTCTTCCATTTTCTCTAAATATGTCATCAACCGAGATAAATCTGTGTCACTAATAAGCAAGGCGGACCAACACTCCTCACTTACCAAATCGGAGACACCCATAGCGAACTTATTCATCCTTGATATAGAGTTGGCCACCAAGTGAGGAGCATACTTTGAAAGTTGATTAAATTTGAGGTCATATTCTCTCACACTAATACCACCTTGTTTCAAGTTCATAAACTCAACCAACTTTGCTTCCTTAAGCTCAAGAGGGAAGAACCGATTAAGGAAGACCAATTTAAATTCCTCCCAAAGCACCACATCGTCATTACCTTTCTCACTGTTCCATTGATCAAATAAAATTTGGGAAACCCCCTTGAGTTGGTATGGGGCCAAGTCCGCTTTGTCATTTGTCCCCACACCCATAATAGACAAGATTTTGTAGATTTCATTAATTTATACTTGTGGATCTTCATCCACCTTTGTCCCATGGAAAACCGGATGATTCATACTCATGAAATCCCTTACCCTAGCTCCCAGGGTAGTAGCATTAGGGGCTTGGTCCCCTTGTTAGACTTGATTGGCCACCACTTGGGCAAGTATAGTAAGGGCATCCCGAAGCTCACCATTGGTAGGTTGCTCACTGGGAGTTGGGCCTGTCTTCCTCTTGTATTCAGCATGATCTAGTATAGCAAAGAATAATATTTGGGGGAAATACTTATCATAACCCTATAGCATGACTTAGGACATGAAGAAGGGAAACATTTCCTAAAATGTCTCACAACCTCTTATTCATAGTCATGGCACGCTTCAAAACCATGAATAAGACTCTAATGGATGAGGTGTGTTAGACTCCGTGGATCTATCAACCTAGTCCTCTAATACAAAGTTTGTCACGACCCAAGCCTAGGGCCTATGCGTGACACGACGAATGGGGAACCCGAAAGGACCCCAAAACAAGCCTCATGGCATACCATCACACATCTTTGGTTACGGAAGCATGCAAAGACATATACAAATAAAAGTAAGGGCAACAAGACTAAGGTAAAAACTTGCATCAACATCGAAGTCAAAAGTCAAGAGTCAAGCTCACATATAGTATACACTTAGTCCAACATACACCTCTAAAACTTAGAAAAAGTGGGGGCTAAGAAAAAGTAACTGGGCTCACCCTCATAGTCAAAGGTAACAGAGGATAGTGTCTAATACATAGATAATTGAGAAAAGACATAAACCAAGGTCCTCAAATTAAAGGACTCACCAACAAGCTTGGAATAGTATCGCCTAACCACGTGGAGGAGGAGGATGATCAACTGGGGCACCGGTTCATACATAGTGATATCATGTAGGCAAGAGTATGCATTAGTACATTTGAATGTACTACGTATATGGGATGCAATGTAGCAAGAGATAGACATCATAATCAAAAAATGCAAAATGATAGACAATAAATATTTTATAGCAAGATGGCATATATGATCAATTCATAAGTAAATCCTGCTTAAGTATATCATGCTCATATAGAATATTATATGTGAAGAATGAGACCAAGCAAGCTATCCAAGGTATAAACACCTTGGTGGTTGATGGTGGTCATATCCTGCCATCCATGGTGACAAAGTATAAACCCCTTGCATGGTTAATGTTGGTCACACCCCACCATCCATAGTGATGAGGTATAAATCCCTTGCATGTTTGATGATGGTTACACCCTAAACATCCATGGTGACGAAGTATAAACCCCTCACATGGTTACCCGGGCTCTTTTCCCACTGGATCGGACATGGTCTATGCAACACTTTATATAAGATTCACCATAGGCTCTAATGCAATATATCATGTAGGAATAAACATATAAATAAGCTTATTTTATCATCATAACATCATTCATATCATATCCCATGCTTTGCACCTTCAATTCCTCAAGAAACCATAACTGGACATTTTATCAAACACCTTGGGGGCGTGTAATAAGGATAAAAGAGCATGCACTTTAGAGATGAAGTCATGCAGGAAAATCAGTGGCAAAGCATTTAATCAACACCTTGCAACAACCTCATGACATTTATATTAACACCCCTCATCAAATCCAACATTAGATCCAAGATTTGAAGCTCAAAACATGCTAAAACCACCATACTTTCATAAATTTAAATCACTGTGCAGTAAATTTCTCAATATTCAAGACCCACATGTAAAATCATTTTAAAGAATGCAATATTAAGTAAAACAGGGTTCAGGCACCATGGGTGGAAGGACCCAATGGTTCAATATTACATACCTTAGCTTTTGTGAAGTTCTTGAAGAAAACTTTAATGGAGATTTGAATCTTGGGTGAAATCCTTGAATAAATCCATGGAATTGGCCTTGAGTTTGGGACTTGAATTTAGGGTTAGAAATGAGTCTAAGTGTTTGGAGAAACATTGGGGAATGTTCTTAGGTGATATGAGGCTGAAATAAGACTAAGTATAGGTGAAAATATGTTTGGGAAAACTTAGGTTCAACATTTCGAAAAATCTAGGTGAACTAGGAAAAGAAAGTGCAGAAATTACACCTCTCCACGTTGTTGAGAGGTCGTAGATGCTCTTCAGAAATCGCACCAAGCGAAATTTTATAATTGGATTCCTTTGCTTTAAAATAAAGGTTAGAGCTTTGTCACCTTAATTTGTACCCCCTGAACAATAATATAAAGTTAGATTTTCAAAATTCCAAATAGATTTTTAGATATATGGAAAACAAGATTGCAGGCACTTCGGAGGCATGTTTTCGGGCACTTTTGGGGTTGTTTCAACCAATATATGCTAGGCTGACCATGGACACTCTACTTAGAACATCGGCCACAACATTACCTTTGTCGGGATGATAATGCACACTTATATCATAATCTTTAAGGAGCTCTAACCATCCTCTTTCACTTAAGTTATGGTCTTTTTGTATGAACACATATTGGAGACTCTTATGGTCGTTAAACATATCAACATGAACCCTATACAAATAGTGATGCCAAATTATCAAAGAAAACACCACGACTGCCAATTCAATATCTTGGGTGGGATAATTTCGCTCATGCACCTTAAGTTACCTAGTGGCATATGCTATAACATTGCCATTTTCCATCAAAACACACCCCAAACCAATTCTTGAGGCATCACAATAAACCACATACCCTTCCAACCCTTCCGGCATAATCAAGATATGAGTGGAGATAAGTTTATCTTTCAATGTTTGAAAACTCTTTTCACATTCATCGGTCCAAATAAAGTTTGCCTTCTTTTGGGTCAACTTTGTCATAGGGGAAGCAGTAGAAGAGTACCCATTTACAAACCACCGGTAGTAACCATCAAAAACCAAGAAACTCCTAATATCCGATGGAGTCAAGGGTCTAGGCCAATTTCTTATCACCTTTGTCTTTTTATGATCCACCTTAATTCCATCACCCGTCACCATATTCCCTAGAAAAGAAATCTCTTTCAACCAAAATTCACACTTTTCTTATTTAGCAAGCAACCTCTCATCCCTTAAGATTTGCAACATCACCCTCAAGTGATTCACATGCTCTTCCTCACTCCTAGAATAAATCAATATATCATCAATAAAGACCACTACAAACATATCAAGGTAGGGCTTAAAGATGTTATTCATGAGATCCATAAATATAGCTAGTGCATTAGTTAATCGAAAAGACATTACCACAAATTCAAAGTGCCCATACCTAGTCCGAAAAGCTGTCTTGGGAATATCACACTCCCTGACCTTCACTTGGTGGTATCTGGACTGAAGATCTATCTTCAAAAAGTGACTAGCCCCTTGTAGTTGATCAAAAAGGTCATCAATCCTTGGTAGAGGGTATTTGTTCATTATGGTAACCCTATTAAGTTTCTGGTAATCAATGCACATTCTATGGGAACCATCATTTGTCTTCACAAATAACACCGGTGCACCCTAAGGTGACTTGCTAGGCCTTATGAAACCCTTCTCTAACAAATCCCTTAATTTATTCTTCTACTTCTTCAACTCCACCGGGGCCATACTTTAAGGGGGAATGGAAATGAGTTGTGTATGGGGAAAGAGGTCTATACCAAAGTCTATTTTTCTTTTAGAGGAACGCCGGAAGATTATCATAAAAGACTTCAAGAAACTCATTGACCACCTGAACCGACTTAATAGGAAGGACGTTAGACTTATCATCCCTAGCCCTCACAAGATGATAAAGGCAACTTTTGGACTTTAAGACAAGAAATGAATCTACCCTTGACCACTATATTATGACTTTCCCACTCAAGGATAGGCTTTTTAGGGAATTGTAATTTAACCTTATGGATTTTATAATTAGTAGAAGCATGATATGCATGTAACCAATCCATCGCAAGAATAACATCAAAATTCACCATATCTAATTCAGCAAAATCACAAGGCAAGAACTTATGCAATATGAACACCAAAAAATTTTTGTAGACTCTTTTAGCAACAATAGACTCACCAATGGGGTAGACACTTCATAAGGTTCACACAATTTGGGATCCACATGAAGCTTTTTGGAAACAACAATAGTAATCAAAGAAAGAGTGGCACTCAGATCTATCAAAGTATACATATCATAATAAAAAACCTTTAACATACCAGTGACAACATCGGGTATCTCATCTACTCTTTTCTTGCCTTGTAGGAACCCCTTATTGGCCTCCTTTTTCCCTTTGACGAGCATTAGCACCTTGTCCTTGAAGACAACCATCTCTATCTTTTTTTTGAGCACGAGGACAATCAACAACCTTGTGACTTACTTCACCACAACCATAGCAAGTATTAGAGTTTCTTAAACATGGGTCACCATGGTTTCTCCACATCATTGGCACTTAGTATCCGACACTCCACCATTACTGTCATGACCCAAACATAAGGCATAAAAGTAACCGGCAAATGGGGAACCCAAAGGGACCCCAAGCAAGCCTCATATCATATCATTACACATCCTTGGTTGTGGAAGCAATTAGAATGACAATAAGAGATAAACATGAATGAGGGGAATCGGGTGTAATGGAAAACTTCCATATTAGAAACATCAAGAAACAAGAGAGTCAAGACTTATAGCATAGATACTAGGACTGTAGATATAACATCTGAATATCAGAAACATTAAGAAACAAGAGAGTCAAGACTTATAGCATAGATACTAGGACTGTAGATGTAGCATCTGACATGTAAATAATCACACAAGACAATACAACATTGAACAGAGTATGTTACACAAATTATGAAATGTGTATGAGATGAAACAACTCGTGAACTTTATTTAGCAACAAGAATCCTTGTGTTTTGGTATCTAAGTATGTATGCAGATTTGAAGGTGACTACGTATGGGAGCATATGAACATATGAAAGGGTGGATACATGGTTAATAGTTGCGTCGGAGTTGGTAAGTGCATTTATGTGTCAAGGAGGGATCTATGTTTCATTCCAAATAATATGAAATCGAGTAGCCTTACATACCTCTTTGTATAGCCTCATTATTACCTTGGAGTAACCATTTTTTCCTGACAATATTTATCTATAATATATTAGGCAATAATACTGATATTACCAACAAAGAAACACTTCTTGGCACCCCAATATCATAAAAACTAACACTCGGGCAGCAAGCTTATAATTAGCAACCCAAAGGCATTCCTTAAACCTTTTAACTTATGATTGTATTTCTAACAACCATTCTCATGTACATGTCATATACATCTTGTTTTAGACCCTTAATAGTCATACAACAGTTCATAAGGTACAAGGTATAACAATCCTGCACAACACATAGATAGATAGGCAACATCACATTCGTATTCTCGCTATATCAAACTAACCTTTGTTAAATACATAACTCTTACTTCATAATACATCCAATCAAGAAGAGAAAATCCTCTTAATTAATAAGAAAAATGTACAACAATCCTTAGGGTACATGCTGCCCAAAATTTCCAACACATGTATAATTAGCTTATTTCTCTTGTTTTTATAAACAAACTGTACTAAGTGCATAAGTAGCTTTAGTTACCTTTACACTCAAGGTTTAGAGCTTATTTAGGAATCCTTGTAAGGTTTTGAGGGTTGTTTTTCACACGTTGAAAGAGAGCAAAGTATAACCAAGAAAAGCAGATTTTTTTGTCCAAGTTGAAATAGCTTTAGGCAGTTGTCTTCATCCCTTTTTAAAAGACCTCTTGGCTGACTTACTTTTTATTTCTAACCTTAATATATTAATCTGGTGATGCATTTTCTTGCTCCTTTCACTTGGGTTTTAAGGGGCTCCAATTTGATGGGCCTTTATTGCCTATTATTCTCCTTTCTCTTTAGTTACTTTGGACCTAAATTATCAAACAAATTGTAATGGGCTTTGGCTCTTTATCTATTCTTTGTGGGCTGAAAATATTGTCCATTTATGAAGCTACAACATGGGAAAAAATTACATCCTTAACTTGAAGTTTATTCTTTATCGGACTTGGACAAATTTGGTGTTAGGTCTCGTCACTGTTTAGCTAGAAAAGTAAAGCTAAGCAAGTAGGTGACTCACCTGGAAGCTTCCTAAGTCCTACAAGCACCTTACATCTCTCACTTCATTTATGGCCAGAATATTTGACTTAAAACTTATATACACTCCACCCTCTTAAGTATTAGACGTACATATCGCCCTCTAATTCGAGATTCAAGCATTTTTAAAGATTGACACTAATTTAGCCAAGCTATATCATATTCAATGCTCAGAATTAGTACATGTAAGGTGTGGGGCATTACAATTATGTATATAAATTCTAGGAATTTGCACTATAAACAATTTATTAAAGGATATCAAACACACACACATACACATATATATATATATAAATATATATATATTTGTCAAGCCCCGAGAGGGTACCCTAGATGTGGCCGGAACTCAAATACTATTGTTAGTCCCCAAGCGAACCACTTGGCCTAATCACATTATACATTCAATAAACTCTATCAATAAGTGAACCACTTAAGATAATAATGGGCAAATCTGATGTTTCAAATAGTATGTTAAATAAATAGGCTAGTATGAAAGAAACTAGCTCAGCAGAATCTCAACCTCAATAACTTGACTGTAGTCTATGGAGCCTTTATCACTATCAAATGATACCAATAACAGACCCATGGCTACCTCAACTAAAAAGTAAAGTTAACTCAAGTCCAACTCTGTAAAGTGAGATAAAAATAAAATAGGATCCTCCGAAGGGAGGTTGACCAACTCAGCTGAATGCAAAGATCCTCAATGGGGCACCTATTGGTTATCTCTAGTACCTACTTCTGCATCATAAAATGATGCAGTCAAAAGGAGACGTCAGTACGTGGAATGTACGAGTAGGTAAAATGGCTAAATGAAATAGATGCAGGTAGAATAACATAGAAAATGAACGTAGAAAATACTCAATCTAAATGTCAAATATCTGTCTAAAGCAAAAATAAAGAGTAGACAAGAGATCTATCAACCAAGTAAACCTCATCAACGTAACTCAACTCAACTCAATGTAATTCAACTCAACTTAACTCGACTCAGAGTACTCTCAGCGTGGGATCTATCTGGGAGTTTCTCTTTTTCAACAACAATCACTTATGAGCCAGTGCTTGTACATCAATCCCACTAATGTTGCCACAGTCATTTTGTAATTTCTAGGTAAAGAACAAATTGGATAATCACTAGGCATCTAGCCTCAACAAGTCCTCTATTACTTTCAGGGACTTTAACTCAAGAGGGAACCTCAATGTAATGATTCTAATTCTCGCCTAAGCTTGGGGACATAGTTAATGAGTGCAATTTGAATTTACTCTTACTCGTTTCAGTGCTTGATACTCCTCCCAAGAGTCAATGCTCATAACACTCCTCCTCATCTCAATCAATCATCTCAATTAGCCTCATGGAAGCACTCATCAACAAAATTAGTCTCATGGAGACTTTCATCATCTCATTAACTCAATTAAAGAGGGCCTTTTGGCCTAACATCTTAATCAACTCATCAACTCAGTGCTCATTTAACAGCTCAAGGACTCAAATCAATCATTAAGAGGAAGTCATCTAGACATGACTTTAGAATTCAATATGAATACTCATGGAATCATTAGGCTCTATTAACTCAACATCATACTCACATCATAATCACAATCAACATACTCAAGTCAAGACTCTAATCTCAATCCTTAGGTTCATTCATGCATGCTTTCACAACAAAACATACAGAGTTGTACAATAACTCATAAAAAGTGTATAATTCAGGAAATCAAGTTTAAGATGATCAGCAACATATGAAAATACATGTAATGTGTATATAATTTTCAAGAAACATTTTCAAGAATCATGCATGTAGACTCATTCGACTCTCAACTCCGCTATTACCATCAATGGTGCATATGGAAGGACAATTCCATGTTTTAGTTTAGCCTTATATAACTTGTGTGAAACTTTTGACAATCAACTTCAATGAAATCTTCACAAGCTCCTCAATTTCTTGTTCTTCTTCTCTTCTCTTTAGCCCTCATCTTTCTTTAAGAACTTAGGAAGGCTTAGGAATCGGGATTAAAATCCTTTTTATGCTCAAAATGACCTATTTAGATTGTATTTTAAGCTTAGGAGGGATTGGAAAAGGCCTGGAATACCCCTCACAAAATTGAAAAAAGTGTTAGCCTCAGGAACAAGGCGATGCTAATGTGCTATCAAAATATAACACATTTGAGGCTTAAAACTTAGGATTTTGTATATTCTCAATGCGACATTTATGATTTTTATGTGTTTTTGGTGTTTAGTTTGCAGGAAAGCAGGTTGGCATGATTTTTGGGAAAAATTGCAGGTTTTTCTGGTTTTTGATAGTTTATGATACCCTCTACGAGTCGTAGAGTAGGTTCTATGAAGATTTCCCATGAATTTTGATTTTTGAAGTCCAACAACACAAGACCTCTTTACGAGTCGTAGATCACTCTACAAGTTGTATAGAGTGGTTTCGTAAAGAACTCCAGTAAGATCTGGTGAAGGACTAGTTCATGATGATGAAGTTTACGAAAGCATGTCATAAGTCTTGAATCAATTTACGACTCATAAAATGGATCCATAGAAGTGATGTCCAAGATCTCAAGAGCTGATTATATGAAACCCCGATTATATCTCAAAAATTAGTTTACGAGTCGTAAATGCCTGTAGTAGAAAGTCACTGACCAGTTTCTAATTTTTTAGAACTTATTTATAAATAATATAAATAGTAATTCTTAGGTCATTATTTAAAGTGGAGAGTAGAGAACGTCATTAGAAAGTACTTTTAGGATTTTGTACTTGGAGACTTCAATCTTGGAGAAGAATACACTTGTGCATTGTATCTTCAAATCTTTTGATTCTCAATATATTTTGTATTTTCTTGTTCTTCAATTCAATTGAGTAAGTGATTCTTGTTTTTTCTCAATTTATGATTTCTTAATCTACCTATAATATCAGTAGCTAAGTCCACAACTTGGGGTTATGGGAACCATGAAGATCTAACATAATAAACCCGAATAATTTGTAATTCTTGGAATGGGTATTTATATTTATTAATCATTTCTCTTTGTTTTGCATGTTTTCTAGTGGTGGCCAACATTAGAACTTGCTTAGTATTACCTTCCTATTCCAGGTGGTAATGAATAGGGAAAGAGATTTATTAATAGGATTCGATGATGTGTTCTCATCTAATCAACCGAACTAGACCAAGGGGAGATAGACTAAGACTACAGGTAATGGTTAGTATTGCACATTATGGATATAGGCCAAGTCACATAATGAAATTTGCCTCTCACCTTTGACCAATGGGCTTGGTGAATAGAAATCACCGCGTGACATGTTATACTCTAGTCGAGAATTGGGTTATCCGGGGATATCGAGTTAGTGAATCATGGGGAGCACAATTCCCAAGTTGCTCCCCATTATTGATTATCTCTTGCTTTAGTTAGTTTAGTTTAATTCCATGTTGAATATTGCAAACCCACCCTAAGGAATTGAGTTGTTAATTACTTGAATTATGTATTGGTGAATTCATTATAAGTCTTTGTATTCTCTATGGGATTCGACCCTACCCTTGGTTAGGTTTTATATTTGACAACGACAAGTTTATCCTCCCAAAGAAAGGTGTAACTTGGGCATGATCAAAGGCTACAGTGCCGTTGCCAGGGAATACAACTAGACTGAACTGAATTCACTAGTAGTTTTAATTCAAGTGTTATTCCATAGTTCCCTTGTATTTTACTTTTGTTTTTGTTTCTTTGCAGGGTATACTAGTAGCATATGCCCAATACTAGGAGTCAAGGAAATTCCTTAACTCCACTTGATCCAGAGATCCAAAGAATTACAAGAAGAATGACCCAAAAAATCCTAACATTGCAGGCACTACATCCTTGAATAGAAATGTTAATGATGATAATTGAAATGAAAACCCACCTCCTTTGGAGAATATCCAACATTTGGGGGACTTAATTGAAAATGCTTACAGGTGGAATCAATATAGGTTGAATCCTATGGCTATGGATGTGATCGGGCTATTGTGTTGCCGCCACTACCAGCTGACACAAAGTTCACAGTTTCTATTGGGTTACTTCAAATGCTGCAAAACCATGGAATATTTGTGGGCCTACCATCAGAGGATCCACAAACCCACTTACACAACATGGCATTTGTTTGTAAGAGTGTGATGGGGAAACATAATCTGTTATGGATTCTGTGGTACTTTTTTTCCCATTTTCTCTTTTGCACAATGCTGCATTATGTCTATCGAAGTTTCCACAAGGTTTGATCACTAGATGGATAGAACTATAAAGGGCTTTCATAACAGGGTATTTCATAAAAGTAAATAGGCTTAAAAAGGAGGACCAGATAAATCAAATTTAAGTAATTTCCTTGTGATTCAATCCTTGATACATGGGAGCAGTACAATAGATTCTTGAGAACGCAGTGAATCATGGGATTCCTAGGAATATCTTGGTGGAAAATTTCTATTGAGCTCTAGATGCTAACAGTCAAGCATGTACTGATGCTCTCTTGGGAAGTCAGTTTGTACAGCAACAATTCGCAGAGATTCTTGAGCACATGAATATGGCTGTCAAATCCAACCAAGTGTTAAAGCCCAAGAATAGTCATTTAATTGATTGTGTAAGAACTTTTGATAGGATTTTTAGCCAAGAAAATGTATCCCTACAAATTTATGATATGGAAGACAGGAACTCACAAGTTAAGGGGATGTTTGACCATTTATTAAAGTGAGTAGATACTAAAGATGAAACATTGAAGGAAATCAAGTTTGACATTATCCAGATAAACCGCAGGGTGGACCAACACTCTCTGGGCATTTAACAACTCAATAGTCAATTAGGACTTGTGTTAGTACAACTGAATCAGATTCAAAAAGACAGGATGACAAGCTCCAAGAAGGAGGCAGAATTTGGTGATAATGATGCACCAAAGCTTGAGGAAGTCTGATTACTCAAGCTAGCTAAGTCATGCCGTGATAATAAATCAGGCACTACTTGGGAGGAAACTTAAAGATTTTTATGCTTCAGCTTAATTTTTAGTTTATTTTCAATTTTTGGATTCTTAGGTAGTTTTTTTTTATTGTGTTTCGATTGCTAGTTTTAACATTGTGTTTGCTACATATAGGGTGCAAGTGAATTTTATGAAAAGTATGCAGGTAAAAGACTAAGGTAGCAGATTTTGCTCAGAAATGCATCAGGTACAGCTTCTAGGACTAGGCTTAAGAGTTGGGTTACACTTTATGACTTGTAATCCCATCTAGTAGAGATTTCCAGTGAGGATGAACAGTGTGCACTCAACCTGACTCGTGGATCAAACTACGAGTCCTAAATGGGGTTCGTGGAACATAGGTAAAATTTTAATTTTTTCTAAGTGTTAAGAGGTCTACGAGACCAGGATTCATGAGTCGTAGAACCATTTACGACTCGTAGTCAGGATTTCATAGACCCAAGTCTAGTAATTTTAACTGCAACTTGGTAAAGGTATAAAAGGGGGGGTCAAAATATTTCACCCCATGTTTACCCTAATTAACTGATAATTCCCAAATTTTCCCTTTCCCCTCCTTTTCTAACTAATTTTAGGCAATCTAACCGTATTTTCTATTTAGTTGTCCATCACCCAAGGTTTCACATTCAATCATCTTCTCTCTTTGTGCTCTTCAAGTTAATCCTCAATTGTGTTAAGTTCTTGATTTAATTTTGATCATTGATTTATCTTGTTAGTACTTGATTGAGTGGATGATTGTGATGGGTTTAATGTCTATTCATGAAAATTCCTGGTGAATGTGAAATTGGAGTTGCCCTAAATTGCATTGATTGGTAAGTCTAGAATTAGGTGTTATAGGTTTGAGATTGTTAATTATGTGCCTATGGGATCATCTATCATGCTTGAATGACTGATATTGAATAGTTTGTGATTGTGAAATGGTGTTTGATTACATAAGAGCATGACTTGATGTGAATCATATAGAAATTTTGAAAACTTAGGTTATTACATGCTTGATCCTTTTTCGATGGGGTGCATATTTGTGAAATTATCATTGGGTTTTTGTGGTTTTATGCTAAACTTGTGAGTATGCATATGTTTGCTCGATGCTTGTAGAATTAATGATTGTATAAATTTTGTGGTCCGTGTGATGAACTTAGATAGGTCAAGTATCTAAAACTGCTTGATCACGAGAGGCTTTTACGACTCGTAGATTGCTTTATGAGTCTTAATTGCCCCTCATGGGAAATACCAGACACTTAATAATCTGGGTATTCATCAGATGAGACCTTCTATGAATTGTACATCATTTTATGACTCGTAGGTCTAGATCCTTACCTATTCTTAAATTACTATCTTGACTTTATGTGTCGTACTGCAGTATCGTATAAACTTTTAGTGACCATTATTTTTCTGAAACACTGATCTACCAGAGTACTTTACGACTCGTAGTGCTCATTACGACTCGTAAAGGGCCTCTCATAAAGCACTTCTACAACTAATTCAGTGATTTTTTTTTATTTTTGCTTCTTTATTGTTGGGGCTAACTATGGTTCATTTATGTTTATTTTTAGATACTATGGGCCCAAAAGGAAATCACTCGATAATTGAGGCCTTTAGGAGGAAGCTCATTGATGAGACTACAAATGACAATCATTCGGGTGACGAGCAAACACAAGTGAGTGGGTGAGTGGTGATATACGATGCCCAGTTTGACCCAGATGTGCCTCGACCACAGAAGAGAGTTGTAGCCATAGTTGGGCAACCTTAGTCTCAAAGCGATACTCCTTCCTAGTATGACAAGGAAGGTAGTGAGGAGACGGGGAGTAGCATGCCCCAAATGACCCCTTCTACGGAGGAGCAGAGTTTACAAGAGGCCTTTGAGGATAGAGGAGATGTTGAGTCCTCTGTTGCACTATCTTTTTCTTTAGCACTGGATACTAGCTCTCACCGGTGGTATTTCTAGGGGATGGAGGCCATATTGTTTTAGGGCATGCAACCTAAGGAGATGGGAAAACCCACCCGTTTGATATATGAGGAGCCTAGGGTTATTGGTGATGGACTGAGTTGTGTCCCAGTCTGAAGGACACAATGATATGATATGCGCTTGAGTGAATGATGGAGGCTCTTGGACGATATAATCCAATTCTGATACATGAGTGTATACATCGTATACAAGAGCTTCCTTAGGGGAAGAGGCCTATCTCATAGCCTAGATTGACAGAGGTTCAAGTAAGAGGGTGGTGAGTCAATATTTCAAAGGAGTTGATTCGCCGTGTACTTTTTGGTCCCAAGTACCACGCCATAAGATCGACAACTGAGTTTTATTATAGGATAGGGAAAGCCAGAAATTCATTGATCATGAAGGATCTGGTACATCGAATGTCATTTTTGAGATAGTTGGCTGGTCACATTGTGGAGCAGTGTCCAAAGACTACTTGGGTCACCACCTACACGAAGCCTATAGTGAAGGCTTCGCTGAGTTTCCTCGCCAAATTTTGGTAGGCGGTTGTTAGATCCCGTATTCGTCCTTCTCTGGTTGATATTACTTTGACACCGAAGCGGATAGTACTAGCTGCCACTATCTTGTGTAGGAATGACATTTATTAGGCCTAACTTATAGCGGAGAAGATTCATAAGTCAGCACTCAAGAGGGCCACCTCTATCCTGTTCCTAGTTTTAGTCTACAAACTCTGTTTAGAGTCTCGGTTGTAGATACTTCATCAGATGGACCAATTAGTTGAGGCCTAGCATACCTTAGAGGCCAGCCTAACAAAGGATAATGAGAACTTAGTGGCTACTGAGTGAGCACAACCCCCCAGTACCACCACAGATGTTCTCCCTGGAGCCACCACCTGCGGGGCGACTATCACCACTACTACTACTGCTGATATTACTGTCGAAAGACCTCAGCAGCCCGAGGCAGTTGATGTTGAGAGGGGTAATACTATAGATGATCCCCTACCAGAGGCCACGACTTCATAGACTTCTACATCGAGCATGGTTTATGTGTTCGCTGGCTTTATTTAGGCCTAGGCACAATGTTTATCACATGCTGAGGCCCAGTTATCTCAGTTTATTCAGCAACTTAGGCTATGGGTTTGGCAGACTATTATGGACTTAGAGGAGCGGTGTTGGGTGTTCACCATCTTGACTATTCAGGAGTGCATTTCTAGAGTGGACACCTATATCGATGCCTTTGAGGACTGGCTTCATAAGAGGTTAGCCAAGACACGGTCTTCAGATTTCTCAGCCATCCAGAAGGAGATTGAGAATCTTAGGGCTGGCATAAGAGCTTCACTTGTGGCGCCTGTGTCACTACTAGAGAATAAACCTACGGAGCTGCTATTTGATTTATTTGCCTCCATAGACCATGCACAAAAGTCCCTAGAAAAATGTTGTTGCACATATGAGGACCCTGTTGAAAGGGATGTACGTGCAAAGCGCTCTGAAGATGATGCTGAGAATGAAGAGGACAATCTTTGGCTAGACTTGAGGATATCGAGGCATAAGGTGGAGATGAGGCTAGCTTGTAAGCATGATAGGGCAAGGAGTATTGGTCCCTCTAGATAGAGTGGAGCAGTTGAGGAAACTACCTCGCTGGAGGGGGATGACCTGATTCAGCCACAGATTGGTGATTAGATACCAAGGTATTTTTTTGACCCCTACTTATTCTATTTGTGATTGATTTGGTGCATTGGGGACAATGCACAATTTTATCGATGGGGTATGGGTAGTTATGGGCATTGGTGAAGTTTGAGTAGCTTAGGGTTCATAACTACCCCAAATTTTGATCGCGAGGTTTTCTAGCATGTGTTTTTTCCTCGTGGATATTTAATCTATTGAACCGACACATTTAGTATATTTAGATAATAATTGTAGCATATAGTACTAATACTTATGGCATATAATACATTTAATGTTTTGTTTTGAAAATTGGTACCAACCAAAAATTTTTGATTTAGTAGTTAGATGGCAACCATGCATGTTTCGCTACTTGGAGATAGTTGTTTTGATAAGTTAGGGTAGTTGAGACATGAAGCATGATCTATTAGTTACTAAACAACCCCAAAAAGTACCCGAAAATGGGCCTCAAAAATGCCCATAATCGTAATTTCTATATATCTAAAATTCCATGCGTGATATCAAAAATTTGACTTCATATTTACGATCATGGGGCAAAAATGAGTGCAAAATGGGTATAATACTGATTTTAGAGCAATTATAGCAAAATATTGATTTCCAAAAATTTATGAAAATACTGAGGGTCCGCGCTAAACTCAAAGGTAAGTTTTACAAAGTGGTGGTTAGATTATCGTTGTTGTATAAGGTGGAGTGTTGGCCAATTAAAAATGCACATGTTCATAAGATGCATGTCGTAGAGATAAGGATGCTGATATGGATGTGTAGCTATACCAGGAGTGACAAGGTTAGGAATGAGACCATTCAGGAGAAGCTAGAGGTGGCCCCGGTGGCCGAAAAGATGAGGGAAGCAAGACTGCGATGGTTTGGACATGTTCAGAGAAGGAGTACCGATACTTCTATTAGAAGTTGTGGGAGGTTGGTTTTGGGAACTACATGGAGGGGTAGAGTTAGAATGAAGAAGTACTGGGGAGAGGTAATTTGATAGGATATGGCGGAACTTGATCTCACTGAGGACATGACCTTACATAGAAAGAAGTGGAGGTCGCGAATTAGTGTAGCAGGCTGATTAGTAGGTTTAGGGGATGCATGGCCTTAGGGTATAATAGGTTTAGGTGGAGGACATGTTTTTTATCATGTGTTCTCATTATCTATCGTATTATGTATTAATTTTATCATATTTACATACTGCCATGTGCTATTTATTATTAGTCGCTCTTTCTATTCCATTCCATTTCCTTTTTGTCAAATCTAGTTCTTTCTGCTTATGGGTTTTGAGATGAGGGTTCCTAGGAAACAGCCTCTCCACTTCTATGAGATTGTGGTAAGGTCTGCGTACATCTACCCTCCCTAGACCTAACTTGTGGGATTTCACTGGGTATGTTGTTGTTGTAGTGAGGGTCCACGCCTCTGGCGCGACGCGGCCAGGATGCAGACTAGTGTATTTTTGTTGCCAGCTTTTTAAATTTGGCCTAAGTCCTTGGTGTCTTGGGCCTAAGCCTCCCTATACGTAAAAACACCTATGCATAGTTATTTTTCAACCCCATATCATTCAAGACATTCCCCAAAACCCCTTCTAACACTTAGACAAATATTTCACCCATATTCAAGTGTGCCAAATTTCATTCTGGATCTAAGGATTTCATTCAAGCTTGAAGTTCTCATTTCAAATCTTCATCAAAGAAATCTTCAAAGTTAAGGTATGTGGGTTTCAACTATTTGGTCCTTTCACCCATGGTGACCAACTTTTTTTTTCATGTAAATTGCATGTTTTCAAGCTGATTATCCATGGGTATCTTCAATTATGAATTTTGAAAATGAAGTAAGTTGGGGTTTCATAAAAGTGAAATTGTTTAAGCATATTTTGAGCTATGAATCTGTGGTTGCTTTTGAGGTTTGACGAACAGTTTCAATGTATATTACTTGAGGGTATTAACAAGTGTTCGTGGGTTGATTTACATTAAGTTTTCTTGCATGATTTCTCTCTTGAATTGCATGATTTTACACTAGCATAATACACCTACCAAGTGCTTGACAAAATGTTCAACTTAGGGATCTTGAGTTATTGATGGTCTATTGCATGATTTATATAGGTCTCGGTGGTTGATAAGTTATTGAGTCCTTATATTAAGGTTTATACACTTATGCATTGTGAAGCCTACTAGATGGGGTTATGAACTACATTATATCCCACACCCTCTAGTACCAGGACAATTTCTACATGAAGGGGTTATGAACTATGTTGTACATCTTACCCTCATGTATGATTTGATGTTATGCGATGTCTTATACTCATATGAAGGGATTATGAACTATGTGGTACGCCTCACCCTCATATGCAATTCAATATTTCTTATTATCTCATTTTAACATGTAGAATTATGGCCTATGCTACCTTTCTACCCTCATGTGCTATTCATCATCTCATGCTTACATGTAGATGTTATGACCTAGGCTATCTCTTTACCCTCATGTACTATCCATTATCTACTAAAAGGGGTTATGACCTATGTTATATCCCTCACCCTCTACTACAAGGTATTTGGATGATCTAATCATACCACCTTATTGTGTTAAACAAGTTATGTCAGTATGATTATTTTCAAGCATATTTTACTCTAAGCACTGTTCATGCATGCCGTGTTGCTAATATACTATCTCTTGCTTATGATTATGGATTTTGATTAGGTTGCCTATCACTTGTTGCATTGCATCTTACATACATAGAATATTCAAACATACCAATGCATATTTTATGCCTATATGATGTTACCATGCAGGGATCGGAGCCCTACTTGATCATCTTCCTTCTCCACGTGGCTAGAGCTATCTTTGAAGTAAGTATGGTGAGTCCTCAACTCTAATGATGATATATTTTGATCTTAATTTATGCAAAGACTCTCTTTCTCTTATGGTATGCTTTTGACTATGAGGGTGAGCCAGGAAGGTTGTCTTGGCCCACGGTCAATTCAAAGTTAAGATGTGTTGTTGGACAAGTTATGTAATGATGCTTTGACCTTTGAGTCTCTTGACTTTGAATGTCTTAAGCTATGAAAGACTCCCTTACCCCCTTTTATCATTATTTTACGTTCTCTTGTTGATGTTTAATTGCTTCCACGACCAAGGATGTGTAATGATATGCTAAGACGCTTGTTTGGGGTCCCTTTAGGTTCCCCATTCGCCTCGTTACATCTAGATCCTAGGTCTAGGTCATGAAAAACTTGGTATCAGAGCACTAGGTTGTTAATGGTCCTCGACATCCAACATACCATGTTGATGAGAGTCTTGTTGATGGTTGTCAAGTGCACCACGACTTTGAGTAAGAGGCTATGAGGCATTTTAGGACATGTTTCTCTTCTTCTTACTCTATAAATTATTATAGTAGTTAGGTAAGGTTTCCCCTCTAATGAATGTTCTTGGCTATTTTTAGATCATGCCTAACACAAGAGGGAGAAATGCCCGCGCACCCGAGGAGCAACCGACTCCTCTCGCTCCTCAAGCTCCGCAAGATGGGGGAGCGGCTTAAGAGGAATCTTGGGATGCTATCACCATGCTCACCCATGCCATGACTAATCAAATCAAGGGGCTCAAGCCCCTCATGCTCCTACACTGGCTTCAAAGGGTGAGAGACTTCACTAGTATGAACCCGCCGGAGTTCTATGCGTCTAAAGTGGATAAGGATCCTGAAAAATTTATTAATGAGGTATACAAGGTGTTAGCTATCATGGGTGTTAGGTCAGAGGGGAAGGCAAAGTTGAAGGCCTACCGACCCAAAGGGGTGGCCCAAATATGGTTTACTCAATCGAAAGATGATAAGGGGAACAACAATATCGTCCTTTGGAGGAGCTTAAAGAGCAATTTCTCAACTGGTTCTTCACTTTTGAGCTAAGGGAGGCTAAAATGATGGATTTCATGAATCTCAAGCAAGGTTTCATGAGTGTGAATGAATATACTCTCAAGTTCACCAAGTTTTCCAAGTATGCTCCCCATTTGGTAGTCAACCCTAGATCAAGGATGAACAAATTTATGTCGGGGTGCCCGATTTGGTAAATGTAGAGTGTTGTATTGCGATGCTTGTGGGAGATATGGATTTGTCTTGGCTCATGACCTTTCCCAAATAACTCGAGGAGGAGAAGCTTAGGAAGAGGATAAGTAGGTAGTCCAAGAGGGCTCGGTATGAGGGTGGTTATCAAGGTGCTAAGGTTGATCGCTTCGAACAAGGTCATGAATTTCAAGTCCAAGGGTCCTCTTGAGCTCCAAATAAGAGATTTGCTAATGATGGGTTCTTAACCCAAGGGCCCAAGATGGCAATAGTGGGATGAGTTTTCCAAAATTTCAAAAATGTGAAAAGCATCATCATTGAAAATGTTTAAAGGATTCAAATCTATGTTATGGGTGTGGAAGAGTAAGTCATAAGCTTATTGATTGCCCTTATTTTCGGAATAAAGGCAGTGATGGTCGTCCTCAAAGTCAAGGTGGCGATGTTGATAAAGGGGCTCAACGAGGCCAATAAAGGAGTGCTCCATGACATAATGGATTCTATACTCTTCAAGGGGAGCAAGGAGGGGATGAGGTACCCAATTTTGTGACAGTTTTATTAAATGTTTTTGATTTGATGTGCATGTTCGGATAGGTCTGGGAGTCATTATTTCTATCATTATTCTTTTTATTTCTAGTACGATTCATGTGTGTCCCGAATTGCTATGTGAACCCCTTTAGTGTCTACCCCTTTGGTGAGCCTATTGTTGCTAGAAAGATCTACAAGGATTGCCTCATGATCTTATTGCATAGAGTCTTGTTTTGTGCTCTTGGTTGAACTTGGCTTGATTGATCAGAGATCTTGGGGTGGTTTGGCTACATACATATCATGCTTCCAGTGAGTGTAGAACCCATAAGGTTGTAACTTGATGGTTAAGGATAGACAATCTATTTGGTCAATTACATTGGGCTAGTCACTTTTCTAAGATTTTTCTTCGGTTCGGGTTTTGTCCCCAAGTGAGGATGAGGGTAGGTGATATCCCTAGATGTCTTTTCAGACTAGGAGTGAGCATTTCTAGTTGTGGCGGAGTTTTTTTGGTTAGCTAATACACCAGCTATGTTTATGGGTTTCATGAATAGGGTCCTTGAAACGACCCCAAAAAGTGCCCGAAAATATGCCTCGAAAATGCCCATATTCGTAATTTCCATATATCTCAAAATCCATGAGTGATATCAAAAATCTGACTTCATATTCGTGATCAAGGGAAAACACTGAGTGGGAAATACAAATAACCCTGACTTTAGAGCAACCCTAGTAAAATTATGATTTCCAAAAATTTACGAAAGCAGTGAGAGTTTGTGCCCTGGAGCAACGCGGCCAGGGCGCGGTCTAGTATATTTTTGTTGCTGGCTTTTTTTTAAATTCTCCCTACGGCCTTAGGGTCTTGGGCCAAAGTCTTCCTATGCATAATAATACCCATACTTAGACATTTTTCTACCCCATATAATGCAAGACATTCCCCAAAACCCTCTATAACACTTAGCAAATTATTTCATCCAAAATCAAGTGTCTCAAACTCATTGTGTATTCAAGAAATTCATTCAAGATTCAAGTTCTCATTATAATATTCATCAAGGAAATCTCCAAAGATGACGTATGTGGGTTTCAACCATTAGGTCCATTCATGCATGGGTTCTTCTAATGAATTTTGAATATGAACTAAGTTGGGGTTTCATAAAAGTGTGAGTGTTTAAGAATATTCTAAGCTATGAATCTGTGATCTATTTTGAGACTTGATGAAGGGTTTCAATGTATTTTGCATGATGGTATTACCAAGTGTTGGTGGATTGATTTACATTAAGTTTTCTCACAGGATTTCACTCTTGAATTGCATGATTTTGCACTAGTATTGCACACCCAACAAGTGTTAGATAAAATGTCAAGTCAAGAATTCTCAAGTTTACTATGATCTATTGCATGATTTATATAAGTCTCGGTTGTTGATGAGTTATTGAGTTCTTAAGCTAAGGTTTATGCACTTATGCATTGTTAAGCCTACTAGATAGGGTTATGAACTACGTTATATGCCTTACCCTCTAGCACAAAGCCAATTTCTACATGAAGGATTTATGAACTATGTTGTATACCTTACCCTCATGTATGATTTTATTTTATGCAGTGCCTTATACTCATATGAAGGGGTTATGAACTATGTGGTATGCCTCACCCTCATATACGATTCAAATTTTGTATTATCTCATTTCACATGTAGGGGTTATAACCTATGCTACCTTTCTACCCTCATGTGCTATTCATCATCTCGTTCTTACAAATAGGGGTTATGACCTATGTTATCTCTATATCCTCTTGTACTACTCATTATCTACTAGAAGGTCTTATAACCTATATTATATCCCTCACCTTTCAGTACAAGGTATTTTGATTATCTTATGATGTAACCTCATTGTGTTAAACAAGTTATGTAAGTAAGATTATTTTCAAACATGTTTTACTTCAAGCATTGTTAATGCATGCCATGTTGCTAATATACTATCTCTTGCTTTTGATTATGCATCTTGATTATGTTGCCTACCTCTTGTTGAATTGCATCCTACATACTTAGTACATTCAGATGTACTAATGCATATACTATGCCTACATGATGTTACCGTGTAGGAACCGAAGCCCCACTTGATAATCTTCCTCCTCCACGTGGCTAGTACTTTCTTTGAAGCAAGTTTGGTAAGTCCTCAAATCTGAGGATGATATCCTTTTATCTTATGTATGCAAAGACTCTTTTTCTTTTATTGTATGCTTTTGACTAAGAGGATAAGCCCGGAAAGTTGTCTCGGCCCCTGCTCAATCCCAAGTTTAGTGGAATTGTTGGACAAGTTATGTAATGATGCTTTGAGCTTTGACTCTCTTGACTCTTTTATGTTTTATACTATGAAAGACTCCTTTAGCCCTTTTTGTCCTTATTTTATGTTCTCTTGTTGATATATAATTGCTTTCCCGATATCAAGGATTTGTAATGATATACTAAGAGGCTTGTTTGGGGTCCCTTCGGATTCCCCATTCGCCGTGTCACATCTAGGCTTGGGTCCTGACAAACTTGGTATTAGAGCCCTAGGTTTTCAATGGTCCTCAGAATCTGACACACCACGTCAATTAGAGTCTTGTTCATTGTTGGGAATTGCACCACAACTATGAGCAAGAGGCTATGAGGTGTTTTACGAAAATTTTGCCTTCTTCTTACTCTATGTTGTGCTATAGAAGTTAAGATTAACAAATGTTCTTTGCAAGATTGATCATGCCTATCCTAAGAGGAAGAAGGGCCCACACTCTCGAAGAACAATCATCTCATGAAGAGTTCTGGGACGCTATTGCCATGCTAGCTCAAGCCATGACAAATAAAATCAACCAAGGGTTCTAAGCCCCTCATGCTCCTACTCTGGCATCTAGGGTAAGGCATTTCATGAGGATGAACCCACCAAATTTCAATTGGTTTAAAGTGGATGAGAATCCTCAAGAATTTATTAATGAGGTGTACAAAGTGTTGTCTATTATGGGGGTTAGCTTAGACAAAAAGGAGGATCTAGTGGCTTATCAACTAAAAGGTGTAGCTCAAATTTGAATTTGTGCAATGGAAGATGGAGAGGGGAAATCATGATCATAACTTGGTAGGAGTTCAAAGCCGCTTTTCTCAATTGGTTTTTTCCTATTGAGTTGAGAGAGGCTAAAATGTTGGAGTTCATGAACCTCAAGCAAGGTTCATGAGTTTGAGGGAATATGCTCTCAAGTTGAACAAGCTTTCCAAGTATGCTCTATATTTGGTTGTCGAGCCGAGGTGTAGGATGAACAATTTCGTAATAGGTGTATCCATCTTTGAGAATGAGGAGTGTCGTGCCACCATGTTGATAGGTAATATGGACATGTCCCGGCTCATGACATATGTCGAACAACTCGACTAGGAGAAGCTTAGGAAGGGGAGAAGTGGGGAGTTCAAGATGGTTCGATATGAGCGTGGTTATCAAGGAGCTAAGGGTGACGTCTTCCAATAAGGTCAAAAATTTCAAGGCCAATGGTTCTCTAGTGCTCCACACAAGAGATTTGCTAACGATGGGGTGCTTAACCCTAGGCCCCAAGGTGGCAATGGTGGGATGAGTTTCCTAAAATTCCAAAAATGTGAGAAACATCATCATTGAAAATGCTTGAAGGATTCAAATGCGTGTTATGGGTGTGGAAGAGTAGTCCATAAGCTTATTGACTGCCATTATGTTTGGAACAAAGGCAAGGATGGTCGTCCTCCAGGTCAAGGTGTCCATGTCACCATGGGGCTCGAGAAAGCCAACAAAGGGGCGCTCCACGAGATAATCGATTCTATGCTCTTCAAGGGAGGCAAGGATGGGATGAGGTGACTGATGTTGTGACAGGTATTTAAAGGTTTTTGATTTGATGTGCATGCTTTGATAGGTCCGGGAGTCCTTATTTCTTTAATTATTCCTTTTATTGCAAGTGAGATTCACCTGTGTCCCGAACTTTTATGTGAACCCCTTAGGTGTCTACCCCAGTGGTGAGGCTATTATTGCTACAAAGGTCTATAAGGGTTGTCACATTTTCTTATTACATAGAGTTTTTTCTTGTGATGTTGGTTGAACATGGCTTGATGGGTTGGAGATCTTGGCGTGGTTTGGCTACAAATATATCATTCTTCTAATGAGTGTAGAACCTGAAAGGTTATAATATTATGGTTAAACATAGATAATCTATTTGGTCAACAACAATGGGCTAGTCACTTCTCTAAGGTTGATTTGGTTCAGGTTTTGTCCCTAAGTGAGGATGAGGGTAGGTGATATCCTTAGATTATTTTTCAGACTAGGAGTGAGAATTTTGAGTCGTGGCCTATTTATTTGGTCTAATAATGCACCAGCTATGTTTATGGTTGAAACGAGGGATTTTCATAGCCCTAGTTACGCTAGCATAACCAGTCCCGAAAAAGCGCTCGAAAATGTGCCTCGAAAGTGCTCAGAATTATAATTTTCATATATCTTAAAATCCGTAGGTGATATCAAAAATCAGACTTCATATTCTTGTTCAAGGGGAAAATTGTTTAGAAAATGACTCTAGCACCGATTTAAGAGTAATCATTTCAATATTTGGAAATCGCAAAATGCGATTTTAGGAGAGTTTTTCGCACCCATGGAGCGACGCGCCAATCGCTTGCCAAAGTGTTAATTTTTTTCCAGTTTTCTATCTCGGTCCAAGACATTGTGGTCTTAGGCCTAACTGTTCCCATGCGTGAAAATACCTATACTTTGCTATATTTCACCCTCATATCATTCAAAACATTCCCCAATACTCATTCAAAAACTTAGCCAATATTTCATCTCCTAAATTGAAGTCTCAAACTCATCCAGGTCTCAAGGTTCTCATTCAAGCTTCAAGTCTCCATCTCCAAACTTCATCAAGCTATTCTCTAGAGATAAGGTATGTGGTTTCTTGCATGGGTTCCTTTCACCCATGATGCCCAAGCTTCCTTTTACTCTAAATTGCAAGATTTAAAGTTAATTTACTCATGGGTCTTATGTATTATGAAATTTACTGCATACTATATTGGAGTTTATGATATTGTGATTGTTTTACTATGTTTTAGGCTATGAATCTATGATTTATTGTGAGATTTGATGAAAGGTTTGATGTATATTGCTTGAGGGTGTTACCAAGTATCTATTGATGGTTTTACATTGGATTTTCTAGCATAAAAACACTCTTGAATTGCATGGTCTTACACTAGCATTACAGATCCGCCAAGTGTTTGATAAAATATCCGGTTATAGATTTTTGATGAATTGTAGGTCTAATGCATGTCTTATGAGTTGAACGACTTTATGATGATGATAGGAAGGTTTATATATGATGATTATATGATGATGAAAGGAATGTATGTATATGATGATGAAAGGAAGGTATATATATATATATATGATGATTATATGATGATAAAAGGAAACTATATATATGATGTTATCTTTATAGTGTTGGGGATGACCGAGCCTCACTCGGAAGGTTGTAGGCCCGGGTAACTTTTTTGAGGTGTTAGTATCTCGATCGCCTCGCTCGGGAGGTGGCAGGCCTATGCAACTTTGTTAGGGATTTGTACACATCAACCTTGTTGGGGGGTTTGTGCTCCATCAACCTTGTTGGGGGTTTGTACTCCATCAACCTCAGGAATGGGTTTGTACATTATGCACCTCTCCAAGGAGGTAGTGGGCCTTGTATTGCACTAAGAAACGCCAATCCTTACACATGTATTATGTTCTATATAAGTATGATTTTACTTTAAGTATCATTTATACATGCCATATTGTTGTATGTCTATTCATTGTTTATGATATGCATTTTAATAATGGTATTTATTACTTGTTGCATTACATCCTACATACTTTGTACATTCAAACGTACTAATGCATACTTTATGCCTACATGATGTGACAAAGTAAGAATTGAAGCCCCGCTTGAGCATCTTCATCCATGTGGCTAGTACGCTTCCACTCAATCTTGTTAGTGAGTCCTCCATTTCCGGGACATTTCTTATGATCTCTTACTATGTTCTTGAACTACCTTTCTTTTATGTAAATACTAACTATAAGGGTTAGCTCAGTTTCTTGTCTTGGCCCTCGCTCTTATCTAAGTATTAGAGGCATTGTTCTACATGTCATGTATAATTCTATGAGCATTCAATCTCTCTTGAATCTTATTTTTATAATATGGATGATGTCCCTTAGCCCCAGTTATCCCTATTTCTACTCTTTTGTTGCTATTTTATTGCTTTCGCGACCAAGGATGTGTAATGATTTTCTAACAAGCTTGATTGGGGTCCCTTCGAGTTCCCCTTGCATCGTGTCATGTCTAGGCCCTAGGCTTGGGTCTTGACAAACTCGGTATCAGAGCACTAGGTTGTTAGATCCTCGAAGTCCAACATATCGCATCGATTGGAGTCTTGTTCATGGTTGTGTTGTGCACCACAACTATGAGTTAGAGGCTATGAGGTGGTTAGGAAATGTTTCCCTTACTCTTACTCTATGTCATGCTATAGAAGTTGAAGTAAGGTTTTTTTCCCTAACGATTGTCCTTTTCTATGCTAGATCATACCTAACACAAGAGGGAGAAGAGCTTGCACACCCAAGGAGCAACCGGCTAATTGAAAGCATTGGGATTCTCTTACTTTGCTTGCACAAGTTGTGGCTAATCAAACCAACCAAGGGACCCAAGCCTATCATGCTCCTACACCGACATCTTGGGTGAGAGACTTCATGAGAATGAATCCCCTGGAATTCTATGGTTCAAAGGTAAGTGAGGACCATCAAGAGTTCATTGATGAGATCTACAAGATTTTGCCTATCATTGATATGAGGTTGGAGCATAAGGTAGAGTTGGAAGCCTACCAACTCAAAGAGGTAGCACAAATATGGTACAATCAATGGAAGGAAGAGAAGGGAGTCAACTATGTCGTGCTTTGGGAGGAGTTCAAGGTGACCTTCCTTAATCAGTTCTTTCCCTTGAACTTAGGGAGTCTAAGTTGGTGGAATTTATGAATTTGAGACGAGGTTCTATGAATGTGAGGAAGTATGCCCTCAAATTCAACAAACTTTAAAAATATGTTCCATATTTGGTGGCCTACTTAAGATCTAGGATGAACAAATTTGTGATGGGTGTTTCTGACTTAGTTAGTGAAGAGTGTTGGTCCGCCATGTTGATTAGTAACATGTACTTGTCACGTTTAATGACCTATTCCAAACAAATGAAGGTGGAGAAATTGAGGAAGAGGGGGGTTATGAGGCCAAGATGACCCGTTTTAACTGGAAGTTCCAAAAGGGTGGCCGGTTCTATTAAGGCCAAGGGTCATCAAATCAGAGGGTTGCCATTGAATTACCAAGGGCCCCAAGTGTTTGAGGTATGGTTCCTAAAGGTGGGTGTCCAAAATGTTGTAGGGGTCATAGCAGCCCATGCTTGAGGGACACAAATACTTGTTATGGTTGTAGGGAGGTTGGGCATAAGGTGATGGACTACCCTCGAAATTGCAACAGGGGTATGGAGGTTCGTCTATAAGGTGCTAATGTAGTTCCTTTGGGGAGAGGTGGTCTACAAGGTGAAGCCCCAAGGCACAATTGTTTTTATTCCCTACATAGGAGGCAAGGGGTTGAGGAGGTTACCGACGTCGTCATTGGTATGTTGAAAATCATTGATTCTGATGTTTATACATTGATTGATTTGGGTGCCACTCTTTCATTTGTTACCCCTTCTATCACCAAGAAGTTCCATGTTGAACCCGAGTTATTGTGTGAGTCATATAAGGTATTAACTCCTATTAGTGCAACTATTGTTTCTAAGAAGGTCTACAGAAATTGTCCCATTTGCATCTTGCATAAAATATTGCCTTTTGATCTTGTTGAGATAGATATGGTTCATTTTGATGTCATTCCTAGGATGGATTAGTTGCATGCATACTATGACTCTATTGATTGTAGAACTCGCAGGGTCAAGTTCCAATTCCCAAATGAACCCATCATTGACTGGAAGAGTCATGATGTGGTGGTCAAGACAGCCTTACGGACTAGGTATAGGCATCATGAGTTTGTTGTAATGTTTTTTGGGTTAACCAATGCACCGACCATCTTCGTGGACCTTATGAATAGGGTTTTCAAACCCTATCTTGGTTTATTTGGTGTGTTATTCATTGATGATATTTTGATCTATTCTGGTGGTGAGGAGGAGCATAGGGCTCATTTGAGGGTTGTGTTGCAAAAAATTAAGGGAAGAGAAGTTATATGTCAAGTATGAGAAGTGTGAATTTTGGTTGATGGAGGTTGACTTTGTAGGACCTGTGGTGTTGGGGGACGGTATTAAGGTGGATCCTAAAAAGAAGGATGTGGTTAGAAATTCGCCTAGATCATTGACCCCGTTGGATATTAGGAGTTTCATGGGCTTAGAAGTTTACTATCGGAGATTTGTGAATGGGTTCTCTTCTATTGCTTCTCCCATGACTAAATTGACTCAATTTAAGGCAAAGTTTGTATGGACTGATGAGTGTGAGAGGAGCTTCCAAACATAAAAAGATAATCTTGTACCCGCTCCTATTTTATCACTACCAGAAGGGCTAGAGGGATTTGTTGTGTATTGTGATGCTTCTTGAGTTGGTTTGGGTTTTGTTCTAATGGAAAATGGTAAGGTGATAGCCTATGTTTCTAGGCAACTCAAAGTGCATGAAAAGAATTATCCTACTTATGATATTGAATTGGCTGTCATGGTATTAGAATTAAACATTTGGTGTCATTACTTGTATGAGGTACATGTTGATATGTTCACCGAGCATAAGAGTCTCCAATATGTCTACACTCAAAAATATCTTAACTTAAGGCAAAGGAGATGGTCAGAACTTCTTAAGGACTATGATATGAGTATGCATTATCATCTGGGTAAGGCTAATGTGGTGGCAGCTTTGAGTAGGGTGTCTATGGGTAGACTAGCTTATTGTAACGACCCTAAAAAGTGCCCAAAAATATGCTTCGAAAAGCCCAGAATTTCAATTTCCATATATCTCAAAATTCATTTGCTATTTCAAAAATCCGACTTCATGTTCTTGTTTGGGGGGTGCAAGTTATGGGGTGAAGGGTCTAACCTCGATTTAAGAGTGAAGAATTAGCAATTATGAAAATTAAAGAATGCAATTTCCAGTGTGTATTCCGCAACAACTGGCGCGATGTGCCAGTGCCTTATTTTGAGCATTTTTCTGTTTTCGGGTCCAAGGCTTTGGGTCTTGGGCCCAAGGCTTCCCATACATATTTTTACCTATACTTAGCCTTATTTCACCCTCATATCATCATAAATATTTCCCAATACTCAGCCAAAACACTTAGTCATATTTTCACTCCCCAAACTCATGTCTCAAACCTATATCCCAAGCTAAGGTTCTCCTTCAAGGATCTTCTTCAAGCTTCAATTCTCTATCTCCAATCTATTTCAAGGGTTCTAGAAAGCTAAGGTATGTGGGTTTCTTACACAGGTTCCTTTACCCCATGATACTCAAGCCTTGTTTTACTCAAATTTCATGATTTAAAGTTGATTTACAAATGGCTCTTGAATATTATGATTTCACGGCACACTATGTTAAAACTATATAAAGTTGTGACTGTTTTGATATGTTTTGAGCTATATATCTTGGATCTATTGTAAGATTCGATAAGGGGTTTTGATGTATATGTCCTAAGGGTGTTGCAAGGTGTTAATTCATGATTATACAATAGATTTTCTTGCATGATTTCATCTCTAAATTGTAAGATTTTTACTACCATTTCACACCCTCTAAGTGTTTGACAAAATGTACGAATATGATTTCATGAGTAGTTGAAGGCCGAAAGTATGAGATATGATATGAATAACTATATGATGGTGAAATGAGCTTATGTATATGATATGCTCTATATAAAGTGTTGCATTAGACCATTCCCGATTCGGGGGACAAGAGCACTGGTAACCTTGTTAGGGGTTTATACTCATCAACCATGTGAGGAGTTTATACCACACAACCACCAAGGGGTTTATACCTTGAATAGCTAGCTTGGACTCTTCTACACATATGATATCCTATATGAGCATGAGTTACTTAAGTATGCTTTACTCAAGCATTGACCATACATGCCATATTATTATATTATGCCTACTGCGTAATACTATGCACTTTGATTATGATGCCTATCTGTTGTTGCATTGCATACTACATCTTAGTACATTTGAATGTACTAACGCATACTCTTGCCTACATGATATCACCATGTAGGGATCGAAGCCCAAGTTGATCATCTTGCTCCTACAGATGGCTAGTTTGGTGCTACTCATCAAGCTAGTTGGTGAATCCTCCACTTCGGGGACCTTAGTCTATGTTTCTATTATTTTGTATGGAGACATTCTTCTTTATGTTCTATTTTAACTATAAGGGTGAGCCTGGTTGCTTGTCTTGGCCCTCGCTAAGTTCTATGTAGCAGAGGCACACGATATGTATCTATGTTATGAGCCTTGACTCTTTCGTCTCTTGACTACGATGTTATGCAAGCTTTCCCATAGTACCTTGCCCTTATTTTCCAAACTTTTACATGTTACCTAAGTATTAATCTCTTTCCCTCAGTCCTAATTGCTCCTTATATAAGTTTCTTGTGTTGTTTTACATTGCTTCCGCGACCAAGGATGTGTAATGATATGCTAAGAGACTTATTTGGGGTTCTTTCGGGTTCTCTATTCACCGGTCACACCTAGGCCCTAGGCTTGGGTTTTGGAAAACTTGGTATCATATCACTAGATTGATAGATCCTCGAAGTCTAACACACCGCATCGATTAGAGTCTTATTTATGGTTGTGTTGTGCACCACAACTATGAGTAGGAGGCTATGAGGAATCCTAGGAAATGTTTTAGTTCTTCATTATCCATGTCATGCGATAGAGTTAGATCCCCTAGGGTTTATTTCTAACCCCAAACCATTACATTCTAGGACATGTCTCAAGCTATTCAAGACGGTGATAAGACAAATGCAGAGATCTACGATGCTCTTTGGAAAGTGGCCAAAGTGGTGACAAAATTGGCAACTCACCTCGAGCAACAAGTGGGTGCTTTCGGGACTTCTAATGGTAAGAGGAGAGGTAGTGAGGCAAAGAGGGCCTGTATTAAAGGAAAGTTCTAAAGTCTCAAGGATAGAGGTGATGCTATGTGTCCAACATGTGGTAAGGTTCATAGGGCCCCATGTTTCAAAGGCACCAATGCTTGTTTAGATTGTGGCGAAGTGGGACATAAGAGGAAGGATTGTCCTCATAGACGCACTAAAGTAAAGGAGGTGATGGCGTGATGAATAATCAGTGTCAAATGTGTGGGAGGTTTCGTGGTGGCCTATGCTTGAGGAAGACCAATGCTTGTTATGGATGTAATGAAGTGGGTCACATGCTAGTAGAATATCCATGTGTCCGAGGGAAGTATAATAGTGGTCAACTCTTAGATCGAGGTGGTCATGTTGATCAAGTAGATCAAGGAGGGAATGGGGTATTCGATGTTATTATCAATAAGGTGAAGTTTCTTTGGCTTTGTTGTGCATGCATTGATAGGCCTGATGTGCCATTAATTCTTCTCTATTCTTTTTAGTTGCTAGTGGAGCTTCTTATATGCCCATGTTGTTGTGTGCACTTTTGGTTTCTATCCTTTTGTTGAGTATATTGCTGCTAAAAGTTTCATAGGTGTTGATACAGATTCGAAGTTCATTAGGTCTTGCCTTGTGGCTTGTTGGATTTGATGTGGTGGATTTTGATGTGGTACTTGGAAAGGGATAATGGCATGCATGTTGTGTCTCCTTTGGTGGTAGGACCGGTAGAGTTAGAATCTGACTCCCTAATGAAACCGTCCTTGAGTGGAAGAGTCTTGATGTGGTGTTCAAGTGATAGTAAGGGGGTAGGTCCATTTTATGTCTTAAGGTACAATTGGTCTCTAAGGGATTGCATTTATTATCTTGTGAGAATTAGAGATGTTGAACCTAAGTTGCTTTGTTTATAGAGTTGTTGGTGGTGGTAGATGAGGCCTTCAATGTCCCTTTCTAATATTTTAAAATTATGGTAGTGTCTGTCCATTTGACTAGCATACTGGTTATGCCTATAAGTCTCATGATTAAGATCTTTAGTCCCTACTCTAATAGGCTTATGGTGGTTTTGGTGATGATATGATGGTTTGTTTCCCTAATGAGGTAGTGCATGTGAGTCATTTGAGGGTAGTACTACAAAGTTTAAGGAAGAAAGTTTGACGCCAAATAGGAGAAGTAGGAGTTTGGTTGTAAGAAGTTGCCATCCTAGTTCATGTGGTGCTGGGTGATGGTATTAAAGTGGACCTTAGTAAGTCAAAGGTGATTAGAGATTGGCCTAGACCATTGAACACATCAGATATTAGGAGCTTCTTGGGCTTAGCGAGCTAATACCAAAGGCTGTGAGTAGGTTATCTTCTATTACTTCCCCTATGACTTAGTTGACCCTAAGTAAGGCAAATGTTGTGACCGACATTTTGAGTGGGGTAATTTGATGGGTCTGGGAGTTGATATTTCTTTTGTTATTCCTTTGTGCTAGTAGGATTCATGTGTATGAGGGTTGATCCTTGATTCCTTCCAATCCAAGAGACCCAAAACTATTTTTACGGAAACCTACATGGATTTTACTTACTTTAATTTGGGCTTTTCAATATTATGATTCCTGAAATTCTATTGATGCATGTGTAGTGTTTAGTTGATGATTTTAATATGGTTTAAATCATTATATGAGGATTCACTTTGGGTTTATGAAATTATAAGCATGTGTGTCCCCTTTTTGGAATTATTTATGCATGGGAGATTACACTATGGATTTAAATCTGGAATTAAATATGTTTTCACTTCAATTTCATATTGTACATATTGATTTTTGATTGAGTCTTAATTACCCATGTCACTCCCTCATTGATCATAGTATATGCATTTACGTACATGGATTATTTTGAGAATTATGATTTTGGCATTTGAGCCTAAGTATGAATTATTTTCAATAGGAACTTTCTCAACTCGTCATCATTGGGTACACACGACCTCCCTTGATATTGGAGTGCACTATCTCTCTCTT
>JAOTQR010037834.1:0-15607 GCA_025774065.1 Solanum ossicruentum | reverse complement strand
TTATATGATGAATTTTTCTTTTCTTCATTTTCGTTTCACATGGAACCCAACAATGCTTCATTAAGAAGTACGATATCTCCATCTCCGAATCAAATATTCATTCTGCAGATGATAACAATTGATATGCATTTCAGGTAATGTACTTCATGTCACTTCCAAATGGTTGGTTCACTATTAGCACTGGCAGCATCTTGAGAGCAGAGCACATCCCACTCTCCGAGGTTTGATTTTGGCTTAATTCTCATTCTCCAATGGCTGTTTGTAAAGAGTTATATATTACAATAGAGTGTGAAACATCGAACCTACCAAGATGTAATGATAGCATGACTTGCTGACTTTTTGTTAATATTTTCTCGTATCCTGTTACAACAATAGTCAGAGTTGTTTCAAGACTTGAAATAATCTGACATCCAAAAGACTTCCTTAAGTTATTAATTGAAAGCAAACATTAACCAAGAAGTTAACAAAATTCAACTACTTTCACGTACATTCAAGGCATACTAATCTAATTATAAATGTTTACGAACCAAAAACTTGTACTTGTGAAGACCTTGACAATAAAGGAATAAATAGCACAAATATACTTGCACAACATGAAGCCTAGACTATAAATGAAAAAAGAGCACAAATAATTTTTGAAGAGTCCAAACCAAGTGTAGACATCAAATTCCAAGAATTAGCTAGAAGGACTTAACAGGTGACAAGTATGGATTTTCTAGTTCTTTTCTTAAACATGTTTTTCTATTTTGTTGGCGAGTGGGGGAATAAATTTTGGACGTTAATGGTACTCGAAAAACAACATGATACTATTGTATAAGAACAAAAATGATATACAAAAATGCAATAATTATAGGAGTATCATTAAATTTCTAATTGAGTGTTCTAATTCCATTAAAAACAAGAAGCCACATGCGATGATGTCTCTATACTCACTAGAAAATAAGGAGTAGGACGTGCATACTTCTAGACATCCAAGAGATACTTTTTGGGCATGCAAGGAAAAAGTCAAAACCCTAAGTATTATGGTTAAACTTACCTGGATGGAAATTGCCACTAAGGATATCATTGGGCATTTAACTCAAATCCTATCTATTTTTATTTTATGTCGGTTGTGTTGATCCGTAAAGGGTTTTGATATTTTCACAAATAAGCTGTGAATTAAAAAAGACAAATGTTTGGTCATGTCACTTCAATTTGATGGAGTGAAAGAAGTTCGTCCTCACCTCAACTCTTTCGCGTTTTTTTACCATCTTTTTAAAATTATTTTATTATTATTTATTTTAATAATATTAAATTTAATACAAACTAAATTGAGAACATTTTCTTATTATAGTTAAATTCTTACCTAAAGAATCTTTTTCACTTACAATTTAATATTATAATTAAATTTCAACACAAAAAATTATTTTTCAACTAAAATAGATTTAATTTAAAACTTTCAGATAATAAGTTTTTAAAAAAGCTCCTTTTTAAAAAGGGGAACACGTCCCCCTTTGTTTCCCTTTTTCCGTACTAGCAAAAAAAAGAAAAGAAAACCCTGTTTTGAAAATATTGAAGTTATCCTAAAATACAAAAAATCCAAAAACTATTTTAAAAGAAAGGGAAAAGAAAACATACAAAAGAATTGAAAATTCAAAAAGATTCCCCATAAAAATAGAAAAAGGATATCCATTAACAAATTTTGCTATTTATTATTTTTAAAATAATTATTCTTTAATTATTATTCTAATATTTAATAAAAATTTGACATATTATATCTTAATTCTATTTAAAATCTAAGAATTATATCAATTAATGAGATAATAATAATATTTCAATATCTATAAAATTGTCTTTACTCATTGTCTTTAAATTATATTTATAGTATTAATTTTTAAAATATATGGAAATAAGGAATTCTAACCGTGTTAAGACTCTTAAATCTTCTTTATTTGATAGACTTTTACTTCTCTTTATTTGAATCAAGAAACATAGAGCCGCTAAGGAAAATCCTAATTTATCATGAGTTCTAATTTGTAATAGAATCTCTATATATAGACCTTTATAAATAAATAAATAAAAAGTTGAATAGGGTTATATTATTATTTTACATATAATTTGCAATATTTTTATTTTGAAATTTTTACCTCTATATATACATCTCACGTTGTTTAATTTTTCGTATTGTCATATTTTGTATTTATCTATCTAGATCATTTATTTTCTAATAACGTGATGTTACTTTATTTTTGCAGTGTTCGTGACATAATTCATGAACTCTACTTTTTTTGAAAAAAATAGAAAAAGAGTTGACGATGATAATTAATGATTTATTTTGTTGGTAAGTAATGCATTCATTTTTACATCAAATATGGATTAATGGTATTTATTATTGAAATATCTACCTTATTACAAGTAATTATTTAATTTTTAAATAACTATACATGCTTGAATTTTTTCTAAACAAATTAACGATGATAATTGATGATTTTTCTTGTTGGTAAATAATGCATTCATTTCTACATCAAATATGGATTAATGGTATTTATTATTGAAATATCTATCTTATTATAAGTAATTATTTAATTTTTAAATAATACATACTTGAATTTTCTCTGAACAAATTGAGGTCATGTGTCTAATTCAAAGTCAAAGAATCACACAAAGAAGGGAAGATGGTCGTTCGAAGTAGCACTCATGCTCGGCGAGAGTAAACAACATTCAATATTAATTTATTATTTTTTAGTAAGAACAAACCTACTAATAAAATCCGACAATTCTTTGAAATAATTTTATTCCTAATATTAACGGTATCATTTTTTTTAGTTTTTCCCCTATTCATTATAAATTTGTATTGTTAGAATAGAAATATATTAAGAATATATTAAAACAGTCTATAATTTCTTTATATTAAGATAAAAGCTATAGATCAATAACAATTAAAATTTTATGTTATGTTTGTCAACAGGAAATTATCATCTAAAGAGTTATATTATTTGTGTGCTATATAGAAGACATGTTAAGCACACACACA
Organism: Solanum ossicruentum; assembly: GCA_025774065.1. Classification (NCBI taxonomy): domain Eukaryota; kingdom Viridiplantae; phylum Streptophyta; class Magnoliopsida; order Solanales; family Solanaceae; genus Solanum; species Solanum ossicruentum. Next base: position 12,594 of record JAOTQR010037834.1, on the reverse strand, counting down.
AAAAAAAATTTAACTACAAGAAAATTAAAGTCAACTTTATCGCATGAATATTCACCAAGAGAAAAAATAGGTTTGGAAAGATTTTTATAAGAGAAAATTATTTACGATAAGAGGTATTATGAGAATTAATAATCAAAGAATCCTAAAATATATGATAAGAGAAAATTATATTATAAGAGTTCCAAGGTATTCTCTTATTAAAATGCATGAAGTTTTTTACATTATTAAGTTATTTGTTATTAGACAAGATAAAAAAATTATATTTTCTTTTCTCTGTCTGTTTTATTTTTAATTATTTTAAGAAATGTCATTCTCCATTAGTATTTTTTACGTAACATTTTTATTTATGAAAGTGAAGTTAGATGAAATAGTTAAATCTAAGTTAAGTATATCAATTTTATATACTAAAGACTCTTGACAAATGACTTTCATTTTTCTTTTGGTGCACCTCCAAGTTGTCATTTTCCATTTTACTATTATCATTATTGTTAATGTTACTTTTTAAAAGTTTTATATTTAATATTATATTGTACCCACACCCAATTTTCTTCTCAAACTATTATTTCACTTTCTTATAATATTTAAAATTAAAGAATCCTAAAGTATATGGTAAGAGAAAAATATAGAGCATGAGATATTAGGTAGAATTAGGAGTTAGAAATATATAGGCAAAAGTTGCATTGGTTAATTTTATTATTTTTTTCTTTTAATTATGAGAGTTATCTATATTTTTAATATTTCAATATTAATCAATCTCTTTTGGCAAATTTTTTTCGTCTAAGTTGATCGACAAAGACCCAACTATTTGTTCATTTATGAAGGTGAACAATACCCTTCAAATTATTAGTAATAATAAGAGAATCTATAGTTTTGCTTTTAACTCTCAGTACAATATGATGAACCACTTCGAGATTTTTTCCTTTATTATTTGAATAACAACTTATTAATTCAACTACTATTACTCCCAAAGAAGTTGAAAGACTAATCTTTTTATTCTCATATATGAAAAAAGTCTATTAAAAAAATATATAATGAAATATCATTTTTTTGAATTTACTTTTTTTTTTTTAACAAAATATGATCATTTTGATCCCGAATAAAACAAATAGAAATATACAAATTATTCATAAAATATACCATTTACATTATATTTAACTAAATGTATGTTTAGGATAATCCATTATTATTCTATTTATTTAGAATTATGTAGGTTAGGTATGAAAAAGATCTTGGTAGATAGCACTATTCGCGAATAAGGTCTGTCAAGTTGCATTCTGAACATCAGATGAATATTTTTTTTTAAAAATATATACTCTTATGACATTATTAAGGATTTTTAAATTTTTATGATATTCAATTTGATAATATTGACGTGACACACACATGCAACATACATACATTAAACTAGTTCAATAAAAAGTACCAAATTTTATAAAAAGCTTGAGAGCCCATAGATTAAGCATCATATGTTTTCTCTGCAAGCTACGGACGTTCAAGTAATTAAGTGTTTCTTTACAAATTTCACATATCAAGACAAAGATTCAAGTTTAAAACTCAAGCCTTTTAATTCAAATACGAGTCAAGATCGAGCTTCAAGATACTTAAGTACAAGCCAATAACAAGATCATCAAGTTTTAAGATCAACCTCAAAAGTTCTAGAATTAATATAAACTTCGAAAAGAAGAATTAGAAAATTCATAGAAACTTGTGACACTATATTAAAGTAACTAATACTATAATTATTAAAATATTTTTCAGTATCTATTACTATTATTTTATCAAGGTCAATTATGTTGTCTATAATAGTTCTATTGGAGGGATCTGTAGCTAGTGAAAATTGATATTGATATTGAGGATAAGTTATTGCTCATTGTATATGGTAAGTTTTCTATAGAGGCTCATCAAATTGAAGGTAAACAGCTTGCTCATATCATGTGGAGCAAGTTTCCAAAAGTACTACGATGCGTGTTATACATGGAGCATGTTTTTCAATATAAGTGTATAGGCATTCATACAGGATAGAAACATGTATACATGATGGCACTTATATATTAGAATATACCGTTCATAAGGTATTTAATTTATACTGGCAAGCATTATTTATCATAACAACCATTTGAAGAGTTTTTTGTGTATTGTTCCGATTATATTTCTATCAAATTTACTAACAGAAAGTATAATTTCATAAATGAAATATCTCAAATCATGATATTTTACACAAAACTACATCTATATGCCCTAGTATATATGCACTTGTCCAAAAACATCGTAGGTGTTTAAACGCCAACAATGTAAGTTTCAAATGATGACATTGGGAAAAGTAAGTAGTCAAGATGTCATAGGAGTCTCACTTGCCTTAAATACAATGAAACTTCCCCATTGTGGCATAATTGAATCTCGAATCCAATGGTCTTTAATTTGTTACACCTCTCATGTGCTTCAGAAATGTCTTATATCGTACTTCTTGCATATCTCAAAATCCGTGCATAATTTCAAAAATCCGACTTTATATTCTTGTTCAGGGGGAAAAATTGTGTGGGAAAAGAGTAGCCCTCGATTTTTAGATGACCTATAGCGAAAAACATTTTTCGCGACAAGGAGCAGAAATAGTGTCGATCTGCGACCAGGCTGTGTCGTGCCTAGGTCGCGGAGCTGGGTAAAATAGCCCCGCGACTGGTTCACATCGCGCCTAGGGCGCAGACCAGTGTAAATTTTTTTTATTGTTCCTGCTTCGTTCAAGGGCATTTGGGTAATAGCCCAATGCCCATTTAAACGTGAAAAGCCCCTTCATTAGTCATTTTTCAACTCTACAACCTTCAAAACCGTCTCAACTCATCAACTTTGGATTCCAAGAACCTCAAGAGCACACTTTGGATTTCAAGGACCCAAATCAAGTTTCAAGTCCTCCTCAAGTTTACTCTAAGAAATTCCAAGTTTTAGGTATGTGAATCTTCATCCATGGGTCCTTTCACCCATGGAGCCCAACACTCTCTTTTGATGAAAATTTCGTGAATTCAAGTTGTATTCTTCATGGGTAACTTCTATTATGCATTATGAACACGAGTTGTGATGGATTTTATCAAGTATTGAGCAACTCCCTCTGTCCCATTTTATGTGGCATCCTTTCCTTTTTGGTCCTTCCCAAAAAGAATGTTACCTTACTCTACTTGGTAATAATTTGACTTTAAAATTTCTCTTTTACCCTTAATGAAATGAATCGCAACCACACCAATTTTTAAGAATGATTTTAGACCACAAGTTTCAAAAGTCTTACTTTTTTTTCTTATAAACCGTGCCAAGCCAAAGGATGTCACACTAAATAGGACGGAAGGAGTGTTATGTATGAATTGCTATTGAAAGCTAATTCCATGAGTTTTCTTGAAACTATTGAAGCTATGCATGATATGAACTTTGGAAACTATACCAAATTGTGATCTTTTAATGGATTTCATGGCACCTAAAATAAGGGTTTTACTACTATGGTGGTGGGTTGAATTGCATGACTTTAAAATGATTTAATTTCACTCTTCCATCTTTTATGCTATCTAATTGCATGATTTTGAGCATGTGTCCATGTACCCACCATGTTTGATTAGACTATATGATAAGAATTCTTAAGTGATAACTTATTGCGTGAGTTGCAAGCCAAGTGTTTTCATGATAATTACAGGCTCCCAAGCATGTATTAAACTTATGAAAGGTTTTCAAAATTTACAAGTGACAAGTTGATCCTAATTCTATTATTGTACCCTCTTGTGAGCAATTATGTCTAGTTGTAGGGTCAAGCATGATTACTATTTTACCCTCATATTTAAGATAAGCTCACAATTAGGGGTCAAACATGTTACAATCTCTACCCTCATGTGAAATACAATACCTACTAGAAGGGGTCAAGTGCATGTATTATTTTCTACCCTCTAGTATAAGGTATATGCCCATGTTGGGGTCAAGTATGTGAATGAGCTACTCATGTCATGTTATCATATCTTTTACAAGTTATTTATGTTATGATTAAACCTATATTATTTCAAGTATTCCATGGATTAGACTTAGCACCATTTGAGGCTTAAGGTGGCGCTCGACTCAGGGGGTCCTTATATAAAGTCTTAGACTTTAAACTATATGCCACTATAGAATTATATTATTACCAAAAAGAGCTTATTAGTGGATCCATCTAAGTCAAGTTATCCACAAAGTGCGGTCAAGTATGTTTCACCTTCACAAGTAGACCACACCTTCTCCGATGGGGTGTCATGCATCGGGATTCCAAGTAGTAGCTCGCTTGGTGTTATATGTTGGTGAAGGTCTACTTCCACATATGTATGTTATTTTATGCAAGTTGATGGTTTACATGCCTGTTTTATTACAAGCAAAGATCATACATGTCATATTGTGATTATATCCATTGCTTATGATTATGTATCTTGATTATCTTGGCTTATGTCCTAGTTGCATTACACTCCGCATACTTAGTACATTCCAAGTACTAATGAATACTTTATTCATATATAATATAACCATGTAGGGACCGAAGCTCCTATTGACCATCCTTCTCCATGTGGCTAGTTGATTTGCTTGAAGAAGCCTTTGGTGAGTCCTCAACTCCGAGGACAATATCTACCTTTCATTCATGCTATGTTGAGACTTAGTTATTATGTTTGGATACTTATCATTTGATGGTGAACTCAGGAAGTGTCTTGGCCTCCGCTTCATTCTATGTAGAAGTGTTGTTGGATAATATGGTTGTCTATGCTTTTGAGCTTGACTCTTATTACATTTATGTTGGTTTGAAAGGCTTTCCTTAGTCCTTATTCCCTTCTTCATGTTTATATTTGTGATGATAAGATGAAAGTACCACTTCCCTTAGACTCTATTGTCACTTATTATTGCTTTATTTGGCTTCCGCAACCAAGGATGTGTGAATAGTATGCTAAGAGGCTTATTTGCGGTCTCTTCGGGTTTCCAATTCGCCGTGTCACATCTAGGCCTTAGGCTTAGGTCATGAAAAGCTTGGTATTAAAGCACTAGATTGTGAATGGTCCTCAGAAATGTAACATACCACGTTAATTAGAGTCTTATTCATGATTGTGATGTACGCCACAACTATGAATAAGAGGTTATGAGGCATTTTAGGAAATTATTTACCTCTTAATGATCTATGACATGCTTTAGGTTTAAAGATAAGGTTCCCTCCCCTAAAGGTGCTCTTTTGTTCTTTTATATCATGCCACTACCAAGAGGAAGACCATGGAGGGCCCACACACCTGAAGAGTTATCGGTACATCCGGCTCCTCAAGCTCCCCAACATGGAGGGCCTACGCAAGTTGAGTTCTGGAATACCATAACCATGTTGGCCCATGCTATGAAAAATCAATTAAATCAAGGGGCTCTGGCCTCAAAAGTGAGGGACTTCACAAGGATGAATACTTTGAACTTTCATTGGTCCAGAACAGAGGAAGATCCCAAGAGTTTATTGATGAGGTGTATAAGGTGCTTCCTATCATGGGGGTGAATTCAGAGGAGAAGACGAAACTAAGAGCTTATTAACTCAAGGGTGTTGTCCAAATTTGGTTTGCTCAATGGAAGTTGGAGAGGGGAAAGAATGATACCATTCCTTTGGATGAGTTCAAGGCCGCCTTCCTTAACCAGTTCTTCCCTATTGAGTTGAGAGAGAAAAAAATGATGGAGTTCATGAATCTCAAGCAAGGCTCCATGAGTGTGAGGGAGTATGCCTGCAAATTCAATAAGCTCTCAAAGTATGCTCCTCACTTGGTTGCCGATCCTAGGGCAAGAATGAACAAGTTTGTGTCGGGAGTGTCAAACTTGGTGAATGAAGAGTGCCGCACCGCTATGCTAGTGGGTGATATGGACTTTTCTTGGATCATGATACATGTCGAACAACTTGAGGGGGAGAAGCTTAGGAAGAGGAGAAGTAAGGAGTCGAAGAGGGCTTAATTTGATGGTGGTTCCCAAGGTGCCAAGGGTGGCCGTTTCCAATAAGGTGACAAATTCCAAGGCCAAGAGTCCTCTAATGCTCCAAAAAAAAGGTTTGCTAATGATGGGGTGTCTAACCCAAGTTTTCAAGGTGGCAATGGTGGGACGACTAATCCTAGGAGCCAAAAGTGTGGGAGAAATCATGGTGGTCCATGCTTGAGAGACTATAATGCGTGCTATGGTTGTGGTAAAGTTGGCCATAAGATTTTTCATTGCCCCTATGCTTAAAACAAAGGTAAGGATGGTCGTCCTCAAAGCCAAGGTGCTAATGTGGGTCAAAGGGTAAAGGGAGACCAACAAGGAGGTGCTTCAAGACAAAATTGGTTCTATGCTCTCCAAGGAAGGCAAGGAATAGATGAGATACCCTATGTTGTTACCAACATATTAATGGTTTTTGATTATTATGTGTATGCATTGTTAGATCTGGGTGCCATTCTTTCATTTATTACTCCTCTTATTGCCAATAAGCTTTATGTGTGTCCCGAATTGCTGTGTGAACCCTATGACGTGTCTACCCCTGTTGGTGAGTCCATTATTGCTAGAAGATTCTATGGGGATTGTCCTATGTCTATATTGCATAAAGTCTTGCCTTGTGATTTTGTTGAACATGACATGGTGGGTTTTTTCTTGGGATGGGTTGGTTACATGTATATCATGCTTCCATTGATTGTAGAACCCGTAAAGTTAGATTCCAATTCCCTAATGAGCCCATCCTTGAGTGGGAAAATTATAATGTGGTGGTTAAGGGTAGGTTCATTTCTTGTGTTAAAGCTCAAAAATTGATTTCTAAGGGTTGCATTTACCATCTTGTAAGGGTTAGGGATGTTGATTCTAAAGTTCTTCCCATTGAGTTGGTTATGGTGGTTAATGAGTTTCTTGATGTCTTTCCTGATGAGCTTCTCGGTGTTCCTCCCAAAAGGGAAATTGACTTTGGTATAGACCTCCTACTCGATACACAATCCATTTCTATTTCCCCTTATCGTATGTCCTAGGCGGAGTTGAAAGAGTTGAAGGATCAATTGAGGGATTTATCGGAGAAGGGTTTCATAAGGCCTAGGAAGTCACCTTGGGGTGCACTGGTGTTTTTTGTAAGGAAAAAGGGTTGATCCCTTAGAATGTGCATCAACTACCGGCAACTCAATAGAGTCACTATAAAGAACAAGTATCCTCTACCAAGGATAAATGACCTATTTGATTAACTACAAGGGGCTAGTCACTTCTGTAAAATTGATCTTCGATTCGGATACCACCAAGTGAGGCTGAGGGAGTAACTGATATTCCCAATATGACTTTTCGGACTAGGTATGGATATTTTGAATTTGTGGTAATGTCTTTTGGATTGATTAATGCACTGACAATATTTATAGATCTCATTAGTAGAGTCTTTAAATCCTACCTTGATATGTTTGTGGTGGTCTTCATAGATGATATGTTGATTTATTCCCGGAGTGAAGAAAAGCATGTGAATCATTTGAGGGTGGTGTTACAAATATTGAGGGATGAGAGCTTGTTTGTTAAATATGATAAGCACGAATTTTGGTTGAAAGGGTTTGCATTCCTAGGGCATATGATGTCAGGTGATAGAATTAGAGTGGACCCTATGGAGGTCGATAAAGAATTGGCCTAGTGAAACACCCCTCATGCGCTTCAGAATGCCCCATAATCTTAATTTCCATACTTCTCAAAATCCGTTTATGATTTCATATATCCGACTTCATATTCTTGATCAGGGATAAAATTGAGTTGGAAATAGGTATAACTCAGATTTTAGAAGACCCGTATCAAAAAATAATTTTCAATAATTTTTTATTTTTAGTGGTTGTCCGCGGCCAGGCCGCTATGCGCCGGGGCGTGGACTAGTGCAAATTGTGCCTGCACGTCTGGTCCGCCTCGCGCCTGAGGCGCAGACCAATGTAAAATTTTCTCCAGTTTTGTCATTTGGTCCAAATTTGGGTCATAACCAAATGCCCATTGAAACGTGAAATCTTCCATACACAACTATTTTCCAATTATATAACTCATAAAACCCATTCTAAAACCTCTCCAAGACTTTATCAAATCTCTCATTCAAACTCAAGGATTTCAAGCTCAATTTTTGAACTTAAGAACCCATCTCAAGCTTCAAGTTTCCCTCAACTCAATTTCAAGAAAAATCCAAGTTTGAGGTATGTGGGTCTTCATCTATGGGTCCTTTCACCCATGGAGCCCAACATTCTCTTTTTATGAAAATTGCATGTTTTCAAGTTATATTACCTATGAGTATCTCTTGTATTATGAACATAAATTATGTTGGTGGTTTATTAAGCATTGATTGATTATGCATGAATATCTATTTCAAGCTTATTCCATGAATTTATTTTTGTCTATTGAGACTATGGATGATTTGAGCTATGAAATTATGAACTATCGTGAGCTTTTATGATGGATTTCAAGATACCTTAAATAAGGGTTTCATAACAATATTGGTGGGTTGATTTAAATCGAGTTTACTCTTCTTGATTTACTCATGAGTTGCATGATTTTGAACAAGTATCATGAACACGCCATGTGTTTCATAAAATTACATGACAAGAATTATCAAGTTGTGGATGAACTATCACATGATTTATAAGTCAAGTGATTTCATGATGATTAAGGGCTTTCAAGCAAATATTGAACTCATGAAAAGTATCTATGATTTTACAAGTATCAAGTTGAGCCCTATTTCAAGATTTTAACCTCTTGTGAGCCATTCATGTCAAGGAAAGGGATCATGTATGATTAGTATTTACTCTCATGTTCAAGTTACGCTCACTAGTAGAGGTCAAGCATGTTAACAAGCTACTCATGTCATGTTATCATGTCCCTTACAAGTTACTCATGTTATTATTAAAGTATGATTATTTCATGTATTCTATGGGATTAGACTTAGCACCGATTGAGGCTTAATATAGGGGCTCGACTCAAGAGATCCTTATATAAAGTCTTTAGTCTCTAAACTATATGCCACCATAGGATTATGTATTTTATTCTTGCTATGCTAGTGGATCCATCTAGTTCATGTTATCGTGTTTGGTTTGCCTTGGCGAATAGACCACACTTCACCAGGGGGTGTAATGCCTCGTTACCTATACCGATGGGGTATCATGCCTTGGATTCCAAGTTGTAGATGCTTGGTCTATGTCGGTTAAGGTCTCCTCCCACATATGTATATTATTATGTACAAGTGGAATGTTTTACATGCAAGTTTAATTATAAGTATTGATCATACATGACATATTGAGATTGTATCCATTGTCTATGTCTTACGCATTTTGAATATATTAGCTTATATCTTTGTTGCATTGCACCTTGCATACTTAGTATATTCAAATGTATTAACACATACTTTATGCCTACATAATATCACCATATAGGAATCAGAACTCCTTTTAATCATCCTCCGCCATATGGCTAGTTCAGTTCTTTGAAGAAAGTTTTAGTGAGTCCTCAATTCTGAGGATAATATCTACTTTTATTCATGTTATATTGAGACTTGTTCCTTAGGTTGGATACTTATTATTATGAGGGTGAGCCCGGGAAGTGTCTGGTCCCCCACTCCATCCTAAAGTAGAGGGTTGTTGGATACTAAGTTTGTATATGCTTTTGAGCTTGACTCTTCCTATGTTTCTATATTTATGAAAGACTTCCCTCAGTCCCGTTTTCCTTTTTATACTTAGCTCTTGTTGATGCTTATTTCATTTACGCAACCAAGGATGTGTAAAGATATGGTAAGAGGCTTGTTTGGGTTGTCTTCAGACTTCCCATTTGCCATGTCACGTCTATGCCTTAGGATTGGATCGTGACACCTAGGTCCTTGACTCCAATAAATATTAGGCGTTTCTTGGGATTGGCGGGGTACTACCATAGGTTTGTGAATGGTTTATTTTCACTTGCTTCCCCTTTGACAAAGTTGATCCAAAAAAAGATGAAATTTATTTGGACCGATGAATGTGAAAGATTTTTCAAACTTTAAAGGACAAGTTTATCTCCCCTTCTATTTTGGCTTTACCGGAAGGGTAGAAGGGTTTGTTGTTGATTGTGATGCCTCAAGGATTGGTCTAGGGTGTGTGTTGATGCAAAATGGCAAGGTTATAACATATGCCTCTAGGGAACTAATGGGGCATGAGCGTAATTATCCCACCCATGATCTTGAATTAGTGGTTGTGGTATTTGCTTTGAAAATATGGTATCATTATTTGTATAGGTTCATATAGATGTATTTATCGACCATAAGAGTCTCCAATATGTGTTCACACAAAATGATCTTAACTTGAGGCAAAGAACATGGTTAAAACTCCTTATGGATTATAACATGAGTGTACACTATCATCGAGACAAGGCTAATATTGTGGCCGATACTCCAAGTAGAGTGTCCATGGATAGTCTAACTCATATTGATGATGGTAACAAGGACGTGGCTAGAGAAGTACACTGGTTGACTATTTTGGGAGTGAGATTGGGTGAAGTGGAGAACAGTGGTGTGGTGGTTTTTGATAGCTCCAAATCTTCTTTGATTGAAGATGTCAAGTCCATATAAGACTTTGATCCCGCCTTGTTAGAATTGAAACCTTTTGCGAAAGATGGTAAAGTAAAGGTTTTCTCCCAAAGGGGAGATGGTGTTCTTAGGTACCAAGGTAGGCTATGTTATGCATAATGTTGATGGGTTGAGGGATTTGATTTTGGAGGAGGCACATAACTCATCCTACTTTATTCACCCCTATTCCATAAAAATGTATAGTGAACTGAGGGAGGTGTATTGGTGGGGTGGTATACAAAGGGACATTGCCAAATTTGTATTCAGTTATCACAATTGCCAACAAGTCAAAGCTGAGCATCAAACGCTGAGTGACCTAATCCAACAACAACAACAACAACATACCCAGTAAAATCCCATAAGTGGGGTCTACATGGATTTTGTGATTGGTTTGCCAAGGACTAGGAAGCCTTTTGATTCTATTACCTGCTAATTTGAAGAAACTAACGTGTTTGCTTTTTGAGTGATTTTTCTTACAAGTAATTTAGAATTGATCTATGTTGATAAAGAACTGGTCAGCCATCCTTATTTCACCCGATCCAGAGCCCATCAAGATCTCTACCCTGACCAAAGTAATGAAACTACGTTTGACCTGAATTCTCAAGAACGAGATACGTAGGCGGCCTATGTCGGCCTCGGTCACCTTTTTTTTCAAAATCTGTAATTTTGTCTACCTTCCGAGTTTGCAACTACGTTTGACCTGAATTCTCAAGAATGAGATACGTAGGCGACCTATATTAGCCTCGGTCATCCCTTTATCCCTTGGTTAATTCCTTTTACTAGATGGAACTACGTTTGACCTGATTCCTGACTCAACGGGATTCGTAGGCACCATAACGGCTCGGTCATACTCCCAGAAAGAAAACTGGGATAGAATTTTTGAAATGAACTCATAAATTCTGAACAGAGAGGTCCCTCTACAACAAATCAAAATTTAGAGCATGATGAAACTTCAACTAGGACAGAATTTTTGAGAAAGATTTCAAAAATTCTCAAGGTGCTTCTGATAAGTTGTCAATCCCTGACAACATCTAAACTTGGACAGAAATTTTGACGTTGCCCTCAAAATTTCGCTAAGCATCATTACAAATTTGACAGTCGTATTTTTCTACCTTCTGTCTACCAAATGGTGGAAGTCAAAGCAATTCATCAGGGACAAGACGAGGAGAAGACGACTGAAGAATCAACACAGATCAGCTAATTTTAAACTAACAAATTTTCTGTAGATGCAGAAAAATTTTTTGGAGGTCTTTTCTACAGGAGGATAGCTGGGACGCAAATAGGGAATTTTTTTTGCAAGTCTCATCTACAGGAGAATAGGTGGGACGCAAATAGATCAGTCTCACTCCAATCCCCAGTAATTCGACAAAGACCAATTTATTTTGAAACTAAGAAATTTTCTGTGAATGTAGGAAAATTTTCGTAAGAGAAAGACCGAGGCATGAATAGTTCTATCTCACTCAGGTCACTAACAACTTGTCAAAGCTCAATTCATTTTAAAACTAAAAAATTTTCTGCGGATGCAGGAAAATTTTCGCAAGAGAACGACCAAGGCGTGAATAGTTCCATCTCGCTCAGGGAAAATTTTCTGCAGGTCTTACCTACAAGAAAACAACAGAAGAATAAATAGTTCCATCTCGCTCAGGTCATCAGCAATTTATTGTTAGACCCCATATTTCTTTAAATTAAGGGTAATTATCCAATTGGAAAATTTTATTGTGGACATCGTGTAATTTGAACTTAAGTATATTTCTGGTGAGTATCAAGTGAATTTTGGTATGCATAATTAAGTTTGAATCGGAAGTCCTCGATTGGATCAAAATAGAAAAGTTTGGGACCTAATTGATAAATAGGCTAAAATGGACCCCTTATGATGCAATTTTGGAAAGTTGAACTCTATATAAAGGCCCTCTTATTCCCAAAATAAGAACATTTCATTGTTCTTAACACTTAGCCTTAAAAACTGAGGAGAAATAAGGGAAAGAGGAGAAGAAGAGGAAGAGGGAAGGAAAGAGCAAACAAGTAAGTTCTTAATCTTTGTGTTC
>JAOTQR010037823.1:0-15608 GCA_025774065.1 Solanum ossicruentum | reverse complement strand
TCAACTCTGAACCGCCTGCAATACCCAAAATCACGATGATTTTCAAAGTTTGCCAACTCACCCAACTCAATATCCCTATCTCATTTTTCATTTAAGAGTTTGTGGAAGTAAGCTTGCAACCTTAATTTAATGGAAGTGTCATCCACTAACACCTCGCCCTCCTCATCCTTGAAACACTTCACTTGGTCCATGTTGCGAGCTTTCCTTTCTCTTGCTTTAGCGAGCCTATACAATCTCTTTTCCCTGCCTTTATCACTTAACTCTTCATTAAGGCGCTCGAACGCTGCAGACTTAGCAATCGTCATCGCCATCTTTGCTTCTGACTTGGCCATCTTATATATGACCTTAAGCTTTTGCTTTTCATCTTCATCCCTAAACTCTAACCACTCTATGTAAGCGACCTTCTTATCTTTCACTTTACTCTGAACTTCAGCATTCGACCACCAATTGCCTTGACGACCCCCAAGGATCCCTCTCGAAACCCCTAATACCTCGGCAGCTACCTATCATATGTAACTAGTAGTCATGTCCCACACACTATTCACATTACCTTGACTACTCCACGCCTATAAGTTTTTCAACTTTTCTTCCATCTCGCGGGAAAGGGAAGGAGTAAGGCCTCCCCATCTAATCCTAGGTTAGGCATACATAACCTGCTTCTTCTTTGCTCTCTTAATCTCCACATCCATCACTAAAAGCCTATGTTGAGTGGAAACATTCTCACTCAGAATAACCTTGCAATTCTTACATAAGCTTCTATCGCCCTTTTGGAGAAGTAGGTGGTCAATCTGAGTCTTTGCTACCATACTACAAAAGGTAATCAAGTGGTTTTCCCTCTTTGGGAAACACGAGTTTGCAATCACTAAATCAAAGGCTTTGGCAAACTCCAAGAGAGACGTCCCACTTTAATTCCTCTCTCCAAAACCAAAGCCTCTATGAACACCTTCAAACCCGCTAGTAGTTGCCTCGATATACCCATTAAAGTCACCCCCAATGAAAATTTTTTTCATCTCCGGTATGCCTCTCACAACCTCATCCAGATCCTCCCAAAAGAGCCTTTTGACTTCCTCATCGAGGCCTACTTGGGGCACATAAGCACTAACTACGTTCACCATATGTCTACCAACCACGAGTTTGATAAACATCATCCCATTATTAACCCTCCTAACCACAACTACGTACTCCCTTAGACCCTCGTCTACTAAGATACCCACACCGTTACTATTCTTAGAACCACCTGAGTACCACATCTTAAACCCATCCACATCCCGAGCCTTGGTGCCTACCCATTTGGTCTCCTGGACACATGCTCTATTAATATTTCTCCTCTTAAGACACTTCACTAGCTGTATTGATTTCCCTATAAGTGATCCTGTATTCCACGATCCAACCCTTAACCTGAATGACCCCATGTCTCCCTTACCACCCCTACCCCTAACACCTGACCCCGACCGATGACATGACCCTAGTCCACCATGAGGTCCCGATGCCAGTAACTAAAAACTAAAAAGACTCTCTAAGCTTCAAATCCATAAAAATACAAGTAAACAGTAAACAATCTAGTGAGTATACAAGAGTATACAGTTGAAACAGTAAATAACCAGAAAACTACCAACAACAGGAAGACACCCAAAAACAATATGTTATACAGCCCACAAATCACGATAAAAATGGATACAATATAGGCAGCAAGGACCAGGCAGCAAGGAAATAGCAGGCAACTAGAAATCCAAATATCTAATAGTAATCAGGACAAGAGCTACAAATATAACAATGAACCAAACAAGAAATACAGATAAATAGGATAAGCAAGATATGTTGGTCAAAAGCAAGAATTTCAACTGCAAGAATTCTATACGATACAAAAATCAACAGTGAACTCAAAACTCAGAACAAGATCATTATTGCAGTCAAGAAAGAATTGAACAGAGACGAGTTTAGAGGATATCACCTGAAAGCTGCAGGAGAATGTGACTGAAACTTACGCCGAAAACTGTTGCTCGTCGGAAACTTACACCGGGACTAGCCGAAAAACTCTTATTCCCAATCTGATTTTCTGGTTTGAAACTGACCTATAAGGTGTGAAGGTGTAAAGAGAGGCAAACAGGATGAATAGAACTCGTCCCAAGAAGCATAGAAAGAACGGCAGTCCTTGCAACATAGGCGCCGGAGATCCCTGGCTAATCTCTCTCGCTCGGGAGCAAATGACAGCTTGAAGGAGAGGAAGAAGATTCATCACCGAAAGAAGATCAGAAATTTTGGGAAGAGTCGCCGCCGGAAGTCAATCAGAAATTGATCGAGAGAGAAAGTTTTAGAGAGAGAAAAAGCTTCATTCAAAGTAAAACCTCAATGTAAAAAATTTCAGTAAATTATCTTCAAATCATGCAACTTTAAGTAAAAGGAAGCTTGGGTATCATGGGTGAAAGGAACCCATGAAAGAAACCCACATACCATAACTTTGGAGATGAACTTGATGAAGATTAGAGATGGAGACTTGATGCTTGAGAGAAAATCCTAAGATCCATAGAGGGTTTTGGGACTTACGGTCAGGAGAAAAATACTTGGCTAAGTGTTTGAATGAGTATTGGGGAATGTTTAGAATGATATGAGGGTGAAAAATGGCTAAATATAGGAATTTTCACATTAGGGAACACTTAGGCCCAAGACTTAGTCTTGGACCAAAGTAAAAACTGGGCAAATTTAAAATTACTGCGCGCCCTTGGCGCATCGCGCCTGGGGCGTGAAAAGCTCTTTGGAATTTGCATTTTCGGAATTTTAAATTTTGATACGGTCACTCTAAAATCGGGGTTAGACCCTTTTCCCCTACTTTTGACCCCTAAACAATGACATGAATTTTTATTTTCGATATCACGCACAAATTTTGAGATATATAGAAATTACAATTCTAGACACTTCTGATGCACATTTTCGGGCACATTTTGGGGTTGTTTCAATGGATCCACTAGTAAATGCTATTTAGGGAAATAATATAATACTATGGTGGTACATAATTTAGAGACTAAAAGATTTATATAAGGATCCCTTGCTGCGAGCCCCTACCTTGTGCCTCAACTGGTGCTAAGTCTACTCCCACGGAATACTTAAAATAATCATAACTTAAATCATCAAATGAACAACTTGTAAGAAACGTAATAACATGACATGACTAGCTCATTCACATACTTGACCTCTACGTGTGAGCTTAACTTGAATATGAGGGAAAATAGTAATCTTGCTTGACCCCTCAACTTGACATGAATGGCTCATAAAAGGATTAAAATCTTGAAATACAGCTCAACTTATCACTTCAAAATCATAGATACTTTTCATTAATTTAATACATTCTTAGGAGATCATAATTATCTTGAAATCACTTGACATGTAAATAATCTGATAACATATTTTTAGCTGTAAAATCCTTGTCATGTAATTCAATCATGTCACGACCTAAGCCTAGGGCCTAGACGTGACATGGCAAATGGGGAAACCGAAGGGACACCTAACAAGCTTCTTAGCATATCATTACACATCTTTGATCGTGGAAGCAATTAGCAACAATGGAGAATAGAAATAAGGGAAAAAGGGACTAAGGCAAGTCTTTAATAGCATTAAAATATAAAAGAGTCAAGAGAGTCAAAACTCATAGTATCATTACATAATTTGTCCAACAACACCTCTACATTTAGAATTGAGCGGGCACCAAGTCAACATTTTGGGCTTGCCCACATAGTTAAAAGAATAAAAATAGATAATAAGAGTCTTTACATAGCATAAAAACAAGAGATATTGTCCCAGGAATTGAGGACTCATCAAACTTTCTTTGATAAGGTAGTACTAACCATGGGGAGGATGAGGATGATTGTGAGGAGCTCTATTTCCTACATGATAACATCATGTAAGCATAAAATATGCATTAGTATGTTTGAATGTACTAAGTATGTAGGTTGCAATGCAACAACAGATAGACAACATAATGAAAATGCATAATCGTAAGCAAGATATAGTATGTTAGCAACATGGCATGCATGATCAATGCTTGAAGTAAAACATGCTTATATAGAAACATAGTACATATGCAAGAAATGAACATCATCATAAACCAAGAAAACTTAGAACTTGGAATAGAAAGTAGACCACCCAATGGAAGTGATTGATGAATCAACCCCTCAATTGGTTGATGGGAATGACCACCCCACATCCAATGTGATTAAGGTATTAACCCCTCAATTGATTGATGGAATACCACCCCCAGCCGAAGTTATTGAGGTATCAACCTCTCAATTGGTTGATGGTTGTTACACCCTATCATACATGGTGATTGAGATATTAACCCCTCAATTGGTTGATGGCATACCACCCATCCGAGGTGATTGAGGTATCAACCCCTCAATTGGTTATGGTCAACTCATAACACTTGGGATACATTTCATGAAAACAATATATATATACCATCCTTTCATCATCATAAATTCATAAAAGTCATAGGTCATGCAATGGATCATCAATAGTTCAAGAACCCTAAACCGTAAATTTTATCAAACACATGGAGGGTGTCTAATGCTAGTATAAAACCATGCCATTAGAGAGTGAAATCAAGCAAGAAAACTTGAAGTAAATTAATCCACCAATACTTGGTAATACTTTCATACAATATACATTGAAACCCTTCATCAAATCTCAAGATAGATCATGGATTCAAAGCTCAAGACATTCTTAAACAATCATACTTTTATGAAACCCCAACATTGTTCATAATCAAATTCATAGTAAGACAGACTCATAAATAAATCATCTTAGAAGCATGAAATTTATGTAAGAAGGAAGCTTGGGCACAATGTGTGAAATGACCCAATGGTTGAAACCCACATACCTTTACTTTGGAGAATTCCTTGATGAAGATTGAGATGAAAACTTGAAGCTTGAGTGAATTCCTTAAGATCCGTAATGAGATTTGGCACTTGAATTTTGAGTAAAATATTTGTCTAAGTGTTTGAGAGAGTATTGGGGAATGTCTTATATGATATGGTGTTGAAATATGGCAAAGTATAGGTATTTTCATGCATGGAAAGACTTAGGCCCAAGACCCTAAATCCTTGGACCGATATGAAATAACTGGGCAAAAATAACATTGAGGAGTAACACAGCCACGTCGCACTAGGGGCGCACACTGCTTACTAGAATTTGCAACTTTGAAAATTTATTTTTTGATATGGTCGCTCTAAAATCGGTTTTAGATCCATTTCCCATTCAATTGTGCCTCCTAATCAAGAATATGAGCTTGAATTTTTGAAATCATATATGAATTTTGAGATATATGGAAACTACGATTACGGGCACTTCCGAGGCACATTTTTGGGCACTTTTGGGGGTTGTTTCAATATCTCCCCCTTGGAAACATTCATCCCCGAATGTCAAAGAAGCATACATAAGAAGAGTAATCATTAAGAAATCAACCCCAAAAAAATGCCATAATGCACTTAAACATCGTTTGAAAAATCTCAACATAAGTGTCATGAACTTGTCAACATAAACATGAATTCATGAAATGATATAAAGGGCTGATACATGAGACATGAAATCACATAGAAGACTTAGAATTAGTACCTTAGGCTTGAGTAGAATGAAAGAGATAGGGATATCTCTTTTGCATGTCCGCATCGGCCTCCCATTTAGCACTTTTGACTTGTTGATTCCTCCAAAGGACCTTAACGAAAGCCACATCCTTGTTCCTCAACCTCTCCACTTGTGTATCCAAGATCTCTAGTAGAACCTCTTCATAAGTCAATTTGACTTCCACAACACCCACAATATCTAATGGAACAATAGCATTTGGGTTACCCACACATTTCCTCAAAATAGACACATGAAAGACTAGATGAACCAAGTCCATTTCACTATGCAACTCCAACTCATAAGCCACCTTACCAATCCTCCTTAACACCCTAAAAGGACACACATAACTTGGACTCAATTTACCCTTCTTACCAAAACGAACCACACCCTTCATTGGTGAAACCTTCAAATAGACCTAATCACCAACTTTAAATTCAAGCTCTCTTCTCGTCACATCGGCATAGGACTTTTGACGACTTTGGGCTTTTTTCAATCTTTTCCTAACTAAGCTTACATTCTCTATAGCCTCCATGACCAGATCAAGTCCCAACAATGCCATTTCTCCAACTTCAAACCACCTAGACGTTGACCTACAATGCCTACCTTAGACGGCTTCAAAAAGAGTCATACCAATGCTAGAATGATAGCTATTATTGTAAGCAAACTCAAGCAATGGAAGATAATCATCCCAACTACCATTAAACTCCAATACACAGGCTCTAAGCATATCCTTAAGAGTTTAAATAGTTCTTTAGGCCTGGTTATCCGTTTGAGGGTGAAAAGTTGTACAAAGTTTTACCTTGGTACCAAGACCTCTTTGGAAGGACCTCCAAAAGTGTGAAGTAAATTGAGCACCATGAACCGATGTGATAGAGAAAGGCACCCCATGCAATCTAACCAATTCATGGATGTACAATTTAGCATAGTCTTCAGCCCTATAAGTAGTCTTAACCGGCAGAAAATGAGCTGGCTTTGTCATTCTATCAACCACAACCCAAATAGAATCAAAACCCTTCCTAGTATTAGGCAACCTAACCACAAAATCTGTGTTAATTTCCTCTCACTCTCAACTAGGAATTTCTATATAATGGGTTAGGCCACCCGACCTTTGGTGTTTGGCTTTCACTTGCTGGTAACTATGTAAATCGGATACAAATTAGGTAATGTCTTTCTTCATACCCACCCATAAAAGCACATCCCTCAAATCTCTATCCATCTTGGTAGAACCGGGGTGAATAGAATAAGAATAAGTATAAGCCTCATCAAGAGTCCTCTTTCTCAAGTCATTCACACAAGGCACATATAACATACCTTGGTACCTAAGAGCACCATCTCCCCCTTGGGAGAGAACCTCCACCTTGCCATCTCTCACCAAGGCCTTCAATTCTAGCAAGGAGGGGTAATGATCTTTCTTTGATTTTACCTCATCAACCAAAGAAGTTTTTGAACCATCAACAACCACAATACCACTATTATCAACCTCTTCCAACCTATACCCCAACCTAGCCAACCGATGAACCTCCCTAGACACCTCTTTTCCCCCATCATCAACATGAGCTAGACTACCCATAAACAACCTACTCAAAGCATCGGCCATGACACTAGCCTTATCGGGGTGATATGCACACTCATATTATAGTCCTTAAGAAGCTCTAACCACCTTCTTTGTCTCAAGTTGAGATCTTTTTGAGTGAATACATATTAGAGACTCTTAGGATTGGTAAACACATCAACATACACTCCATACAAATAATGACGCCAAATTTCAATGCAAAAACCATGGCGGCCAACTCAAGATCATGAGTAGGATAATTCTTTTCATGCACTTTGAGTTGTCTAGAAGCATACTCTATCACCTTACCATTTTTCATCAAAACAAAACAAAAAACAACTCGTAAGGCATCACAATACACAACCAACCCTTCCAACCCTTTTGGTGGTGACAAGTGTCATGACCCAAGCCTAGGGCCTAGATGTATTCTACGAATAGGGAATCCGAAGAGCCCCACACAAGCCTCTAAGCATATCAGCATATAGCCTTGGTCAGGAAAACAAGTAATTCACATGAAAGATTTAAAAATAGGGGCAACAAACTAAGGGAAAGTTTGAATATCAATAACATGAAGAGACAAAAGAGTCAAGGATTGTAACATGGATACATAGCATGTCCAAAAACACCTCTAATACATAGATAAAAGCAGAGGACAAGACAAAGCAACCGAGCTTACCCTTATAGTCCAAATAGAAAGTAAAGAAGAGTGTTTCAATACATAATAAGAGAAACAAGTACTATGGTCCCCAAAGTGGAGGACTTACCAACTAGCTTGAACAGAATCGAATTAGCCACGTGGAGGCGGATGATCAACATGGGCACTGGTTCATACATGGTGACATCATGTAGGCATAGAGTACGTGTTAGTACATTTGAATGTACAAAGTATATAGGATGTAATACAACAATAAGTAGGCATCATAATCAAAATGCATAATATTAAACAATAGACATAATATAACAATATGGCATGTATGTTCAATGCTTAAGTAAAACATGCATAAGTAAATCATGCTCATATAGGATATCACATGTGAAGAAGAGACCAATTTAGCTAGTCAAGGTATAAACCCCTTGGTGGTTATATGGTATAAACCCCTCATATGATTGATAGTAATCATACCTTACCAACGCGATGATGAAGTATAAACCCCTCGCAAGGTTGATGTGTATATACCCCCAACATGGTTACCTAGTCTCTTGTCCCCCATGATCATGTATGGTCTAATGAAACACTTTATATAAAGTATATCATATACATAAGCTCATTTCATTATCAGATAGTCATTCTTATCATATCTCATGCTTTGGACCTTCAACTCCTCAAGAAACCATATTTAGACATTTTATCAAAAACTTAGAGGATGTGAAGTGGTTGTATAAAACCATGCAAATTAGAGATTAACTCATGAAAGAAAACCCACTGTAAAACCATCAATCAACAACTTCCAACTCCCATATGACATATACATAAAAACCCCTTCTCAAATCTTACAATAAATCAATGATTTATAGCTCAAAACATGGCAAAACAGTCACAACCGTACAAAGCTTTAATATAGTGTGCAGTGAATTTCATAATGATCAAAGCCCATTTGTAAATCAACGTTAAATCATGTAATTTATTTAAAAGGTGGCTTAGTTATCATGGGTGAAAGGAACCAATTTAAGAAACCACATACCTTAGCTTTGGAACTTCAACTCCTCAACAAACCACATCTGAACAATTTATTAAACACTTAGAGGGTGTAAAGTGGTAGTATAAAACCATGCAAATTAGAGATGAAATCATGCAAGAAAACCCACTGTAAAACCATCAATCAACACCTTGCAACTCCCTTATCACATATACATGAAAATCCCTTCTCAAATCTTACAATAGATCAATGATTTATAGCTCAAAACATAGAAAAACAGTCACAACTGTACATAGCTTTAATATAGTGTGCAGTGAATTTCATAATGATCAAAACCCATTTGTAAATCAACGTTAAATCATGTAATTTATATAAAAGGTGGCTTGGTTATCATGGGTGAAAGGAACCCATTTAAGAAACCCATATACCTTATCTTGGAGATGAACTTGGTAAAGATTGGAAATGCAGACTTGAAACTTGAAGAAGAACCTTGAAGGAGAATCTTAGCTTGGGGTGAGGGTTTGAGACCTAAATCTTGAGAAAAATATAAGACTAAGGATTTGAGTGAGTATTGGGGAATGTTTAGGATGATATGAGGTGAAATAAGGCTTAGGTAAAACACATTTAGGAACACTTAGGCCCAAGACATAAAAGTCTTGGACCAAGTACGAAAAAAATAGCCTCCAAATTACACACTGGCGCATTGCGAAAGTGGCATGCCTTACACATTGTTTTCAGCATTTATGGAAAATTCATAATTCGATTTGATTGCACAAAAATCGGGGTTAAACCCATTCCCCACCCAATTTGACCCCCTCGACAAGAATATGAAGTCAAATTTACGAAATAACAAACAAATTTTCAGATATATGGAAACTACGATTCCAGGCATTTCGAGGCACGTTTTTGGGCACTTTTTGGGGTTGTTACAATATCTCCCCCTTGGAAACATTTGTACCTGAATGCAATAGAGACGTACAACACAAGAGTGAATATAACAAACCATCCCCAACAAGAATGCAACATCACTTTTAAAACACCACTTTCAAAATCTCAAATAAGTGTCAAAAATAGTCATGAACTTGTCAGCATGAACATGGATGCATGCAAATGATATGGGAGCTGAAACATAACACTTGGAATCACATGGAGAACTTATTCATTATCTTAGGCTTGATTAGAGTGAGTGAGGCATGAATATCGCTCCCATAAGACCACTTTGGCTTCCTTGGAGATACCTTTGACTTGATGAACCTTTCAAAAGGGCCATAATGTACACTGCATCCTCATCAATTAACTTCTCCATTCATCCATCCAACACTACACCAAGACCATCATCCAAGTCAACTTATGGTCCACATCACCCACCATCTCAAGGAGTTCCAAAGCACTAGAGCCACTAACACATCTCCTCAACCTAGATACATGAAGAACCGGACAAACCATAATCATTTCCCTAAGCAAATCACATCCACAAGCAACCTTACCAATTTCCTCTACACTCTGAAAGGTCTCACAAGAATAAACTCATTTGTGAACCTTAACCATAAATATTCCACTTGTCGCCACAAACTACCATCTCCCCCTTGGGAGACTACTTCCACTCTACCATCTTTCCACCCAAAACTTCCAACTCTAATAAGGTGAAATCAAGGCCTTGCTTAATCTAGACCTCTTAACCAAGTAAGATTTGAAACCATCTAGAATGCTATACTACCATGCTCAACTCCCCTTATCCTCACTTCCAATCTAACAAACTGATGGACGCCACTAGTCTCATCCTTGCCACCATCAACAACATATGCTAGGCCACCTGGAGCACCGACAACAATGTAAGCCTTACCAGGGAAAAATAATGCACACCCATTCTATAATCCTTAAGAATTCTAACCACCTTCTTTCTATCCACAATGCACACCTATAATATTTAGAAAACAACCTCTCACTTCCCTAAGGCTTGTAACATTACCCCCAAATGATTCACAAGCTCTAAACAAATCAATACCTCATCACTAGAGACCACCACAAACATACCAAGGTATTGTTTTAAGACCCTCTTCATGAAACCCAATAGACACAACTGGTGCACAAGTCCACCTAATAACTCCACCAATAATCAAAATGCTCATTCCTAGTTCAAAAGGGCACTTAGGGATATCACCTACTTCTCCATACTTGAGGAAAAAACCCAAACCTTAAATCAACCTTGGGGAAGTGATTACCCCATTGGAATTGACCAAATTGACCGACTATCCTTAACCATCATATTACAACCTTACGGATTCTACACTTATGGGAAGCATGCTATCCAAGTAGCCAATACTACCACAAGACCTCCAACCCATCAAGCTAAGTTCAACCAAGATCACAAGACAAGGCTCTACATAACAAGAACATGGGGCAAGCCCCCGTCTCAATCCATAGTGCTAAGTCGTCATCCCACAAGAATGCTTATAACATACATATACATATTTTCAAAGAGGCAATAGTCATTTTCTTTCCAAATCATTTCAATGCACAATTGGGGTTAAAAGCCAAACATAACTCATAATAACTCATACTTATGCTCAAATGCCAGAATCATGATTCATAGTCATATCCTTGCACGTGAATAGTCCATTCATACATAAAATGGTGTAAGCACCCCAAATGCTCAACGAGCAAAAACCAAAGACATATGTGTGACCACAATATTGTCAAAACCAACATTTTCTCAAATCCATACCATAATAAGAATTGGGCTTAACCCATAACATAGTTTCTCAAAATAATCCATGTACATAAAGGCATATGCTATGATCAATGAAGGAATGACGTGGGTAATTAAGACTCAATCTGAAATTAATATTTATAATATGAAATTGAAGTGAAAACATAATTAGCTTCATATTTAAATCCATATTATAATCTCTCATGCATAAATAATTCAAAATGGGGGCATACATACTTAGAAGTTCATAAACCCAAAGTAAATCCTCATATAATAGTTTTAATCACATTAAAATCATCAAATAAACACTACTCATGCATTAATAGAATTTTACGAATCATAATATTCAAAACTCCATATTAAAGTAAGCAAAATCTATGTAGGTCTTCTTGAAAATAGTTTTAGGTCTCCTCGATTGGAAGGGATCAAGGATCAACCCTCATACACATGAATCCTACTAGTACCAAGAAATAACACAAGAAATATCAACTCCCGGACCTATCAAGTCACCCCATTCAAAGCGTCGATCACCATATTGGCATTACTTAGTGTCAACTAAGTTATACGGGAAAGAATAGAAGAGAACTTATTCACAAACTCAGATAATAGCCTGCAACACCTAAGAAGCTCCTAACCCAAGGAAGTCGAGGTCTAGGCTAATCTATTATCACCTTCGTCTTACTAGGGTTCACCTTAACACCATCACCCATTAGCAGACAACCTAGGAAGGCAACCTCTTACAACCAAAATCTCTATTCCTCCTATTTAGCATCCCTCCTACTTCCTTAAACTTTGTTCCACTACCCTCAAAGACTCACATGCACTACCTCATTAGGGAATACAAACATCATATCATCATCAAAACCACCATAAGCCTATTAGAGTAGGGGCTAAAAATTCCTATTCATGAGACTTGTAGGCATAACCAGCACACTAGTCAAACCAAAAGACACTACCTCAATTTCAAAATATCAGAAAGGGACATTCAAGGCCTCATCTACCACCACCAAAAACTCAATTACAAAACAACTTAGGTATTACACCACCATTCTTACAAGATGACAAATGCAACCCCTTGGAGACCCCATTGTACCTCATGACGAGAAATGGACCACCCTCTCTTGCTACCATTTGACGACCTCCAACTTAAGGATGGGCTCATTAGGGATTCGAGATCTAGCTCTACGGGTCCTATCACCCATGAAGACATAACATGCATTCAAACATTCCATTACTATTATAATATCAAAATTCACCGTACCAACTCCAACAAGACATAAAGCAAGAGCTAATGCAATACAATCCTGGATTGACACCTATAAACCTTCTAGCATCAATATACCTAACAAAAGGATAGACACCAAAGATCAACACAAAAACTTGGACATTTCCCAAGCCCACTAATAACCAAAAAGAATAGAAAAGAAGTAGTCACACACCGGGCCTAACAATACATGAACAACAAAGCTAAGAAAACTTCAATTTACTAGTACTAGCATCTGGCATCTCATCCCCTCCTCGAGTCACGTGACTAACATGACCACCTTGATATAAAGGTCGACCATATGGGCAAACTGGAATTTTGTGGCCTATCTCACCACACCCAAAACATACAGTTGTGTTCCTCAAACATAGACCATCATGCATCCTCCCATATTTTGGGCATCTAAGATGAGTCATCCCTTCATCACCCTCCTTACTCCTTTTCCATTTTCGACGACAATCCCTCCCCTTATGTCCTATTTCACCGCAATCAAAATCAACATTGGTGTCATTGGAACATGGGCCCCTATCAGACTTATCACATGTTGGACACATAGCATCACCTGTATCACTGAGACTTTAGAACTTTCCTTCAACAGGGCCCTCTTGGCCTCACTATCTCTCCCCTTACCATTTGAAGTCCCGGAAGCACCCACTTGTTGTTTGAGGTGAGTTGCCTATTTCGCCATAGAGCATCGTAAATCTCTGCATTTGTCTTATCACTGTCCTAAGTAGCTTGAGACATATCCTGGAATGTAATAGTTAGGAGTTAGTAATAAACCCTAGGGGATCTAACTCTATCGCACGACATGGATTATGAAGAAGTGGAACATTTCCTTGAACGCCTCATAGCCTCCTACTCATAGTTGAGGTGCATGAAATAACCATGAATAAGACACTAATCAATGTGGTGTGATGGACTATGAGGATCTATCAACCTAGTTCTCTAATACCATCCTTTTAATGACCTAAGCCTCGGGCCTAAATGTGATCAGTGAATGGGGAACCAGAAGGAACACCAAACAAGCCTCTTAGCATATCATCACACATCTTTGGTTGTGGAAATAAGAAATTCACATGAAAGATCTGAAATAGGGACAAGAGAATAACAAAAAGTTTTCATATCATAAACATCAAGAGATAAAAAGTCAAGGCTCGTAACATAGATAAATAGCATGTCCAACAAGACCTTTACTACATAGATAAGAGCGGGGGCCATGGCAAAGCAACTGGGCTCACCCTCATAGTCAAAACAGAAAGTAAAGAAGAGTTTTTCCATACATAATAAGAGAAACATATACTAAGGTCCCTAAAGTGGAGGACTCAGCAACTAGTTTGAATAGCACCGACCTAGCCACATGGAGGAGGATGATCAACTTGGACACCAGTTCCTACATGGTGACATCATGTAGCCATAGAGTATGTGTTCATACATTTGAATGTACTAAGTATGTAGGATACAATGCAATAATAAGTAGGCATCATAATAAAAATGCATAATATTAACCAATAGACATAATATTACAATATGACATGTATGTTCAATGCTTAAGTAATACATACATAAGTAAATCATGCTCATTTATGATATCATATGTGAAGAAGAGACCAAGCTAGCTATTCAAGGTATAAACCCCTTGGAGGTTATGTGGTATAAACCCCACACATGTTATTGGTAATCACACCTTACCAATATGGTGACGAAGTATAAACCCCTTGCATAGTTGATAAGTATAAACCCGCAACATGGTTATCCAGGCTCTTGTCCCCCTGGATCGGGTACGGTCAAATGCAACACTTTACATCGAGTATATCATATATTTAAGCTCATATCATCATCAAATAGTTATTTTTATCATATCTCATGCTTTGGACCTTCAACTCCTCAAGAAACCACATCCAAACATTTTATCAAACACGTAGAGGGTGTGAATTGGGAGTATAAAACCATGCAAATTAGAGATGAAATCATGCAAGAAAACCCATTGTAAAACCATCAATCAACACCATTCAACACCCACATGACATATAAATCGAAACCCCTTCTTAAATCTTATAACAGATCAAAGATTTATAGCTCAAAACATGGCAAAATAGTCACAACTGTACATAGCTTTAACATAGTGCGCAATGACTTTCATAATGATCAAAACCCATTTGTGAATCAGCTTTAAACCATGTAAATAATGTAAAAGGAGGCTTGGGTATCATGGGCTTGGGTATCATGGGTGAAAGGAACCCATGAAAGAAATACATATACCTTAGCTTGGAGATGAACTTGGTGAAGATTGGAGATGGAGACTTGAAGCTTGAAGAAGAACCTTGAAGGAGAATCTTAGATTGGGGTGAGGATTTGAGACCTGAATCTTGACAAAAAGATAAGACTAAGGGTTTAAGTGAGTATTGGGGAATGTTTAGAATGATATGAGGGTGAAATAAGGCTAAGTTAGGTAAAAACATATTTGGGGACATTTATATCTAAGACATAAAAGTCTTGGACCGAGTACAAAAAAATAGTCTCCAAATTACACACTAACGTGTCGCGGAAGCACCGTACCTTACACACTATTTTCAGCATTTATGAAAAATTCATAATTCGATTTGGTTGCTTAAAAATCGGGGTTGGACACCTTCCCCACCCAATTCAACCCCCTGAATAAGAATATGAAGTCCGATTTTCAAAATAACAAATAGATTTTTTGATATATGGAAATTATGATTCTAGGCATTCCGAGACACATTTTTGGATACTTTTTGGAGTGGAGACAAGATTATCCTTCAAGGTTTGGAAACTCTTTTCGTAGTCATCGATCCACACAAACATAGCTTTTTT
>JAOTQR010037812.1:0-15609 GCA_025774065.1 Solanum ossicruentum | reverse complement strand
GAGTTTGGAACCTTACATGTGTAGGCGCCTTTTGGGGTAAAACCCAAGAGGACAAAACCGTGAGGGGGACGGCGATATGTAACGCCCCAAAGCAGACAATACCTACACGTGTGAGGCCAGTCGTGACAACTTCATCTTTAGATAATCATTGTAATCTTTAGTATTTATTTTACTGTGAAAAAAAAGAGAGAGAAAAGAAGAAATATTGAAAAGAGAGCTTTGTATCAATAGAAAACAAAAAAAAAATTAAAAAAAGAGAGAAAAATATTTTGCGTTTAGTTCTCCACTACTTGCAACCTCAAATTCCATTAGAGGCTTGAATATTCCTTGCAACCCAAGGGGATTGTACCTAGGATTCACATTGAATCTGAACCAGTATAAAAACATCCGGTGTTGAATTTTTCTTTTACGCATTTTACTTTTCTGCATACTTTTATATCTTCTTTAATTAGTTAACTATCCCACATACTAGTTGATTATCTGAATACAGACTTTAATTAAGAGAAAGGAAAAAGATTCAATTCACCCCCCCCCCCCTTGCACTTTCAATGGGAATCAGAGCCTGATCTGACTTATTTTTTCTGTCTAACCAAAAGTGAGAGAAAGATCATGGCAAAACAAAATCAAACCATTAAAGCACTATTTCAAGAGGGAACTTCTCAAACCAGACCTCCCTATTTCAATGGAAAGCATTTCTCTCACTGAAAAATCAGAATGGAGACTTTCATCATGTCCTATGATGTCAAGGTTTGGAGGGTCATCAAACTTGGTGATATTCCTATTCTTGTTGCGAAACCTGCAAATGGAAATTCATCAACAACTGAAGGAAGTCAGACTACTGTCTTCCAAGTCTTGAAAACTACACTAATGAACAGATGGAGATCATCCAGATAAATTCAAAAGCTAAGAATGTTTTGTACAATACAATCAGTGACGAAGAATATGAGAAAATTTCCAGCTATGAAACTTCGAAAGAAATGTAAGACAAACTGGAAGTCACCTATGGAGGAATTGACAAAGTAAAAGAAACTATTGTCAGTCTTCTTATCTATGAATATGAACTATTTCCAAATGAAAGTGGGAGAATTTGTTGAAAGTATGTTTGCACGATTAAGCAAGATCTTTGGAGAACTCAAAGCTGCAGGACAAGAATATGCTCCCATAGAGCACATAAGAAGAGTTCTGAGAAGTCTACCTTCTCAATGGCATGCCAAAGTTGTTGCACTCAAAAGTATGGATTTAAAGAACCTATCATATGATGAGGTTCGAGGAGATCTCATTGCCTTTAAGAAGGCGCATCTAAACAAAAAGGGCAAAGAAGATAAGAAGAAGAAATCTATTGTTTTCAAAGCAACTGATGATAATCAGGATGATGAAGATGAAATCAATGAGGATGAAATTGTACTAATTATAAGATATGTCATGGAAACATTTCAGCGCAACAGAAAACAGAGAAAAGGTAAGCCAAATAACTCTAGAAATAAGCAAATTGCTCACTATAATCAAAATGATGGCATGTGCTATGATTGTGGTAAGTTTGGACATATTGCAAGTGAATGTCCTGAAACTAAGAAAAGGCATCCTCAAAGCTATGGAAGAAAAAAAGCTCTTAGCAGTTGGAGTGATGAAGGCACATCTGAGTATGATCAAGATGACACTAGAAATGTGTGCTTCATGGCTATTGGAGAATCCAGTTAGGGAAAATCAGACTTTTGCATAAATTGCAATGATTTAAGAGTTTTACTGGACCAGGCTATCACAAACTTGAAAAGATCTTTGGAAAATCTTAGGACCATTCAAGATGAAAAAAGAGGTTTAGAAATTCAACTCGAGGTTTGTTCTATTGAAAGAGATCTTTTGGATAAAGAAATTTTTGAATTAAAAAACCTTTTAAAAAATGCTCTAAAGTGTTCCAGTTGTAATAAAGAAATTAACTCAACAAGCTCAGACCAGTCGACTCATTCTCAAAGTGAATACTATAGTTTGCTCAGATTTGGTGAAACTAGTAAAGGCTCTTATTATCATTGTGATAAATCTGGTCATTCCTATTCAAGGTGTAGATATCATCTCTCCAAACCCACCAACCTAAGGTTCCCCACATAGGTTTTCCCCGAAGGCTTTCAAGTTTAGGGTTTTCACTTCCACGCCCCAGCTCGTCGAGCCTTTTTTGTTCAACCCAAGTGGTGGAGTTCCAGAGCACCTTCGATCTAGATTCAGAGGTTCAAGAGATTAATTGGTCTAATTATGAGATTGATATCGAAGGAGGAAAGGTTGAAGTTGGCGGGAAAGGGCAAACTGAATTTGGCTCCGGGTATTTAAAGTAGTTGACCTAACCTTCGGTCCCCGTAACCAACTTTTTCTTTGTTTAAAGCTATTCCACGTCGAAATCAATTCAAACGTCGAACAACACTTAGCGCACCTGTCCGGGCAACGAATTCTCTATTATCTTTCTCACATGGGCGAAGTAGCTCGACTTCAAGTATAGTTCAGTTTCATACGAAAATGGTATTCCTATAAGGATTAATCTATTGAAAGTGGAATTAGAAAGACCAACCCACCTTCCCCCGGTCATACTTTAGTATCACATCGTAGACCCCCACCCCAACGCTATCTTCCTTATCAGTGAACCGGAACATTCTGTATGTGCTAGCTAGGCTCAACTTCTGCCTTTGTCCCCTCGGAAAACAACTTAACTCAGCCTCTTGCTTCGTAGCCTGAGATTTGATGCCTTGGCGGACAATTGTAGGAAAGTGAACTATGTTCAACGAATTTCCTTTATCAACTCATATTCTGGTCGAATGAGTTCTTCCTAGCCGATGGGCTTGATAGCCACTCCCCTGAAAAACTGCAAAGAAGACGAATCCAGCTCCTCGCAAAGCAAATAAAAGGATTTAAAAAAATGCAATTTGAATTAAGCTAGAATAGTCAATCTTTTTGAAGGACCCTAACCAAAAAGGACCCAAAACTCATTAGGTACCTAAAACCAGGTAGTCTTATTTTGCAGGAACTCCGCGTGAAATCAATAGGCAAATTGTAACTTGATAGCGGATGTTCAAATCATATGACAAGCAACAAATATCTGTTCAAATCTGTTGCTTAATTTTAGGGTGGAAAAATTTGGTTTGGTGACAATTCAACTAGAAATATTATTGGTATTGGAACTATTTCTTTTAATGAAACCTATGAAATTACTAATATGTATCTTGTGAAAGGTTTAAGATAAAATCTGCTAAGCATTAGTCAACTATGTGATACTGACCTTGTAGTAAGATTCAAGAAACCTGGATGCATCATTAAGGATGTTTCAGGAAAGGCTATTCTCTTAGAAAGCAGGGACAAAAATGTTTACGTTTTGGACTCTGTCAAAGGATCAACTAACCATATTTGTTTGACATTCATTTCTAAAGATCCTTGGTTATGGCATAAGAAACTTGGCCATGCTAATGAGGTTAATAGAAAAGCTTGCAAAACTGAACTGGTGATTGGACTCCCAAAGCTAGACTATAGAAAGGATCACATCTGTGATGCTTGTCAAATGGGTAAGCAAACAAGAAACTCTTTCCAATCTAAAGAAATTGTCTCCACTACAAAACCTCTTCAACTTCTTCACATGGATCTATTTTTGGTACAACTAGAACTGCAAGCATAGGTGGTAAGAGGTATGCTTTTGTTATTGTAGATAACTACTCTCATTTTACTTAGGTTAGATTTTTAGCTAACAAAGATGATACCTTAAAAAATTTTGAGTTCTTTTGTAAGAACGTACAGAGGGAAAAGGCTACTATATTACCTCTATAAGAAGTGATCATAGAGGAGAATTTGAAAGCAAAGCCTTTGAAAGATTCTGCAATGAAGAAAGATACTCACACAACTTCTCTGCCCCCTGTGCTCCTCAACAAAATAGAGTCATTGAGTGGAAAAACAGAAGCTTCATGACATGGTCAGAACTATGATTTGTGAACACTATCTTTCGCACACTTCTGGGCAAAAGTGATAATGTTACATGTCATATTCTTAACAGGTGTCTAATCAGGCCAATACTCAAGAAGTCTCCTTACAAACTTTGGAATGAAAAGAAGCCTAACATCAGCTACTTTTGTCCCTTTGGCTGCAAATATTTTGTTCACAACAATGGTAAGGATAGTCTAAGTAAATTCAATCCTCGCAGTGATAAAGGTATCTTTCTTAGTTGTTACTAATAGCACATATCAAACTTTTAATAAATGTACTTCTATTATAGAAGAATCCATTCATGTTGTTTTTGATGATTCTAATCCTATTCTTGAGAAAAGATGCAGTTCTGATGATGAGGATACCACTAACAATGACAAAATAGTCTCTACAGTAGTTGCAGACAATGATCAGTCGACTACTGCTGAAGAAAGCCAACCAACAATTGAAAATGTTCCAAATGAATGGAGAAATGAGCTTGACTATCCCAGAAAATTCATTATTGGTGATGTTAGTGATGGAATGAGAATAAGGGCATCCAACAAAAAATGTGCTCACATAGCCCTCATATCCCAATTCGAGCCCAAAAAGGTAGAAGATGCTTTGAAAGAAAATGACTGGGTAAACACAATTAAGGAAGAACTGGATCAATTTAAAAGGAATCAAGTCTAGACCCGAGTTCCCAGACTTGAGAATGTTACTATCATCGGAACAAAATAGATATTTAGAAACAAACTGAATGAGGCTGGAGAAGTGACTAGGAATAAAGCTAGACTTGTTGCTCAATGTTACTCTCAATAGAAAGGAGCCAACTATGATGAAATTTTCGCTCCTGTAGCAAGGTTAGAGTCAATTCGAATTCTTCTTGTTTATGTTGCCTATAAAGGTTTTAAACTTTTTTAAATGGATGTGAAAAATATTTTTTTAAATGGTTTTATTGAAGAAGCAATTTTTGTAAAATAGCCTCCAGGTTTTATAAATTTAGATTTTCCTTATCATGTGTTTAAACTTTCAAAAGCTCTCTATGGACTCAAACAAGCTCCCAAAGCTTGGTATGAACGTCTAAGCAAATTTCTCTTACCCATGACTTTTCTCGAGGAAGCATCGACACCACCTTATTTATCAAAAAATTTTCCTCGGATAACATTATTATTCAAATTTATGTTGATGATATTATTTTTGGAAGTACTAACCCTGATTTATGCAAGGACTTTGCTGATCTTATGCAAAGTGAATTCGAAATTAGTATGATGAGTTAACTTTCTTCTTGGGTCTTCAAATATTTCAAATTGATCAAGGTATATTCATTTTCCAAAGCAAGTATACTTTAGAACTTGTGACAAATTTGGTATGGAAAATGCTAAACTCATTTGCACTCCCATGAGTCCTTCTTGCAACCTAGACCTTGGTGCAAATGGCAAGAGCGTTGATGAGTCAAAATATATAGGTATGATTGGATCTCTATTTTATCTCACTGTTAGTCATCCCGACATCATGTTCAGTGTATGTAAGTGTGCTAGATTCCAATCCGATCCTAAAGAATCTCATTTAATTAATGTCAAAAGAATTATTCGATACATAGTTGGAACCACTTCCTTTGGACTATGGAATGAAAGATCTCCTACACTTGATCTTCGTGGATTTTTTGATGCAGATTATGCAGGTGATAAAGTGAATCGAAAAAGCACTAGTGGGTCCTACCAATTCCTTGAAAATTTCATAGTCTCTTGGAACAACAAAAAATAAAATTGTGTCTCAATTTCAACAATTGAAGCCGAATATGGAGCAATTGGTTTATGTCGTGCTCAGGTTTTATGGATAATTCATCATTGACTAATTTTGATAAAGTGCTAAGCCTGCTAAATTGTTATGTGATAATTCAAGTGCTATTTATTTAACCAAAAATCTTGTTCATCGTTCTTAAGCTAAGCACATAGATATTAAGCAGAATTTTATTCAAGTTCATGTTTTAAATAGAAACATTGAAATTATTTTTGTCAACACTGATAATCAATTGGCTGATATTTTTACAAAATTCCTTCTTGAAGAAAGATTTTTCTTTCTCGAAAATTTGTTAAATATTATTTCCAAACTATTTTAACTTTGTTTTTGAAAAATTGCTGATATTTTGGAATTTTGCTAATTTATTCTCACTATATAATTGGAAATTATTTGATGCATTTATTGCCTATTGATTATGTTCCTTTTCTTTACCCTGCAATAATTATGTCAGCTGACGTTTGAGTTCTTCCATAACTCTTTTCGTGTGTTAGTCCTTTTCCTTTCACATCCCATCGTTCAGTCTGCCACCTCTTTTTTTTTCAATTTGCATCCTTCTTTTCTTCTTTTTAATTTATTCTCCTTCTCACTGCTTCTCATCTATTTTTTCCTCATCTTTCCTTAATCTACCATGTCTTCTCGAAAGAGTTCAAGAAACAAAGGAAAAGGTGTTGCTCATTCCCCTGTTTCCATAGATTCTGAAAACTTTTTTTATTCCCTCGTCTCCCCTGTTTTGACTCTCAAGCGCTCTGCTCCTACTTATCCCTCTGGTGTTCTGAAAAGGAAGGGTAAGTTTGATTTTGAAAATCCTCTTTATCTAAGAACTGACTTCTGGTACTCCTTATATGAAACCCTCTTCCAACCTTGAAATCCAAAATCATTATTCATGGACGCATTATTCATCTTGATTTACTCGTGACTCTTTACTGTCCCATTAAAGAGATTTTCGAATTTCAAGGATGGACTAAGATTTTCTCCTCCCCTCCAAAGGTGGTGTGTGAACCCTTGGTAATATTATTCTATGCAAATCATTGCTCCTCTAAGACGGGTGAAGTAGAAACCCTAGTTCTTGGTAAGCGTATTTTTCTTGACTGTGAAATCTTTGGAAGAAATTCTTGAAATCCATTGTTCTGGTTTTTCTGATTCTATCAAAAATTCGTGGCCTTTTGAGTTTGACATTACTTTTGAAGAGGCTAAAAGGGTCCCCTCCTCCTTTTGGTCCCTGTCCCTCTATCCTTGACCCGAAAGATGTCTCTTTTGAAGCTCGAGTTATTACTCACATTATTGCAATCACTCTTCTCCCAAGAATTGATTCCTTCTCTTTTCTGTCTATTCGAGATAGCTTCTGCACATACTTTCTTCTCTCTAAGAAAAGATTCAAACTTTCCTCCTTCATTCTTAATTATATGATTGACTCTACCATCGATGATTGACTCTACCATCGATCCTTCTAGCCTTCCCTATGGAATGATCATATCTCGTATCTTGGAGACCAAATCCATTAGACTTGCTGATATTCCTTCTATTACTGTGAATCAGTGCTACAACTCAAGAGCTTTTGGCATCATGGGTTGTGTTCTCTCTAATAACTCATGGGTCCTGAAATAAAAAACTGCTGGTCTTGTATGAAAAGTTTGAAACCCTTCAGGATCTCCTCCTCTCCAGTCACTGCAAATTCGACTTTGTTGCTGAATTCATTGAGAAGATTAGGGCCTTCTCCAAGGAAACTACCATTGATGTTGCAAAGATTTGACTAAAGTTGGAACAAGTTGTCCAAGATACTGTAAAGTTTGCTTAGAAAATTTAACCAATTCAGATGAACTATCTATCTCTCTGACTGCCATGATTAATAATCTGAAAACCTCTCTTATGAACACTCTGACATACTTCCTTAGGCCTCATGGATGATTCTGTTTTGTTGTTTTAATATTTTGCTAAGGGCCTGCCTGCGCGGATTATGGATATTATATTTTTTGGTCTGTTATGGTCCCTTTTTGTTGATGCCAAAGGGAAGAAGTTTTAATTATCTTTCTCTAATAATTATCTTTATCTTATTTTTTCCTGTTGTTCCTTGTCTTGTTCCTTGTCCTATCTGCTACATGTTGTATGTGTGCTCTTGCTTGTATATACTAGTCAACCAACAAGTACCAACTCAGTGGGAGAACGAAAGCCATTATTCAAGGGGAGCAGTCGATTAATATTCAGGGAAGTCGACTATATATTTTTTGTCATCATCAAAAAGAGGGAGATTGTTAATGCTAATCTATTTTGAATGATGATATATTTTAGAAAAATCACAAAAGGAAGTAATTCGGTCTAAAAGAAAAGAAAATCAAGCTAAAAAGGGATCAGTTAAAGATGGAAACCAGTCAAAAAAGCTCCTTATGAAAAACCAAATTAGAAGAAGAAAATCAAGCAAAAAAATTAATCACAAAAGATAATGATCCAAGACAAGATCTGCACAAGATTCTAAAATCAATCAAAGATCGACCAAATCAATCAGGACCACAGCAAATATACAATCAAGAAAAAATCAAGGAAATTCTGCACATTGAGAAGATCCAGCAAAAAAAAGAAGAATCAACAACATCACTGTTAACTCTGAATGTTGGAGAAATTCAAGATGATTGACAGATTGCCTTCCTTAAAAGTCTTAGCCTTATTCTTGGAATGAGGAAATATCATTGCCTCAATCCAAAGATAAAAATCCTTGGGATGTCATCTCTTCTATATAAGGAGGCATCTGGATATCTCATCAGCATACAAGACTATTACAATTTAAGTCTTCTTCATACTCTTCATCTTTAAAAAATCATTGTAATTTTTAGTCTTTATTTTACTGTGAAAGAAAAAGAAAGAGAAAAGAAGAAAGATTGAAAAGAGAGATATGTATCAACAGAAAACAAAAAAAAAGAGAGAGAGAAAAATATTCTGAGTTTTAGTTTCCACTACTTGTAATAGCAAACTCCATTAAAGGCTCGAAGAGATATCCCTTGCAAGCCAAGGGGACTAGACCTAGGATTCACATTTAATCTGAATCAGTATAAAAACATCTGGTGTTGAATATTCCTTTTATGCACTTTACTTTTCTGCATACTTGTATTTCTACTTTAATTAGTTGACTATCCCACATACTATTATCTTAATACAGGCTTAAGTAAAGAAAACGAAAGAAAATTCAATTCACTCTCCCTCCCCCCCCCTGCACTTTCAGCATTGAGAATTTCGAAGGAATCCAACTTGTACTTCTTAATCAAATGTTGAAAAAGGTAGAATCTAACTTGTCACAAATATGTATGTACATATATATTGTGGTCCTTTAATTTTGTGATCAACATGCTATATTTAAAAAGTTAAAATTAAAGAGTCATCAGAAAATGAAAGAGACATTCTTTTTTGAAAAAAAATATATTACCAAAAAATAAAATTAAAACAAACAAATTGAAATGGATGAAATAGTTAATTTTGATTTGTTAGACTTAATATACTTAATTACATTTATGCAGGGCTTGATCAATCATGAATTTAAACATTTGATGATTTCAAAGAGGGCACAAGATCCTTGTTTTGTAGTTGAAAGAATTGAGTATTGTGCAGAAGCTGAAGCTATACTATCACAAATGAAAAATGACATATAATACTCTCTAAAATCAACAACATATATCTGTTTATTTAATTAACAAATTCTTCAAGTTTTAATAATTCTATTATAAGTTTATTTTTTATAATTAATTATCTCATGCAATTATTTTCTTATATGTTAATTATTTGCATTGAAACCCCTAGTGTGGAGTTTTCTCGTTTGGCTGCATCATGTGACCTGGTAAAAAATAAAACTAAAAGATAGATTTTTTATTTATTATTTTAAAAAGAACAAAGTGATTAATTTACTCTAAAGCTATATTTTAGTAATCCCTAGATCTTTTATAATATAATTTTTTGAAGAAAAAACTACAGAAATGCCAATGTTTTGTCCCAAAATTGCAATTGCTTTTTTAATTACACTTCTACCAATATAATTACAAAAACACCAACAAGGAAAATTGTGTCCAAGCAGAAAAAGAAAGAATATGATTGAATGATATAACCCATATGAATGACCTTTTGATTGAGGGCTCATCCTCGACTTCCGCACCCATGCAATGATTCCCTATGTATTGCATGTCCTTTTTTCAATTTTTGTTCAAGAAAAAGCATCGAAAAAGTTGATTTTTAACATTATATAATTTTTATCCCAAACCTCTCCCATCTATTAATCTTTTTCCCAAATCCTTCCCATTCTAGTTGAAAAATCTTTATTTGAGAAAAACGTTAATCTTTATCCAAGAAAAATGTTCTGCTCAAAGTTCTTGGCTACAGTTGATCAAAACTTAAGGTTAGTTTAATCTTTTTGTTGTTTTCTAAATAATTTTTCGATTGTTTGGATGATTTGTCATTCCTAATTTTTTTTTTCAAATTTTTTCCATATTCAAGTAGTTTCTTATATAAGGGTAAGGAACAAGAATTATGGAAGCTACACCTACTGGAAAAAGTCCAAGATTTTGAAGTAACGAGAGTAATCCTCATTGTTGTTCTAGACTCTCTTTTGATTTAAATGCATATACCCCATGGATGGTTATTTCAATAATATACTTAATGAGATTAAGTTGTTACAAAGTCAAAGATCAAAGGAATAAAAAATTGGTGATGAGAAGGTTTCCTTCTAATTTACGTATATGCGTGTAGAACGTTTTATGACTTTTAACGGTGGATGTGAATAGAGTTTGGTATTCAAGACTTTTTTTTTTGGGAAAAAGTTGTTGTTCTTTTTGAATGTTGTTGATGTGGTGCAATATAAATTTTATTTACCCATGTATTAACATTATTGGTTCAAGTATTGGTTTATTTTGGAATTTCATTTATTTTTTTTTCCATGTGGTTAGTTCACAAATGCAAAATTCTATTCGTTATTTATGGACTGCATTGTTTTGGGGATGGGGTTGTTGTTCTGTATAAACCACAAAAAAATTGGGACACGGGCCCATCAATGTTTATACCATGTTTTGGGGGGGGGAGGGGAGAGGGGGGATATGATAGGCATGTTGGCCATGAGGATAATTAATAAGTTAGCATATGAGTTTGTTCCTTTCCCTCAAAAGTTAAAGATATTCTTGGTATTATTTATCAGTGAAATATGTAAATATGTTTATATGTTCGACGGTAAGTCATTATTTTTATTACTATTTATCCATTTTATTAAAGTTAGGTGAAAATGTTGCTCTGCATAGTAATTTTTATATATTATATGGTAATCCTAAGGTAATTATTATGTAATCTATCCCTTTAGCTCATTATAATGTGATATTGTTAATGAATATAATTATTCATGGCAAATTAGTTAGCCTCAGAACCAATTTTTTGCTTTAAAAGTTGATTTTTTTTGTTTTTGTTTTTGTGGGGGCTATTATGATTGCACCAAAGTTAATGGTATTTAATATGGTTTGAACAACATAATAATATGATATATTATTTTGTAAAGTTTTTAGTTTGTCAAAAATGGTAATTATATTGTATATTATATTGTAAGGTCCTTAGTCATATTCTTAATGACTTTACTCAAAGCTTTTTGTGTTATTGTCCTCACTTTAGTCACCGGTATTGAATTTTTTAATACCATGCTTTTTCAATGTGGCTGTTCGTTGGTATTGATGTAATGGTAATCTCATTATTAGGTCAATTTGTCTACGTATATATTTCTTAATGGTTAAAATATATGTCTTGTCACTTGTGAGTTAAATTGCTTGTAGATAATTTTTAATTTATAAGGGTATTTAATATGGTAATTATTTTTATATTATATAGTAAGCTTATTATTTTGTTGGTAGTTAATTGTGTTTTTATTTATGTGTTTTCTGTTTGGTGTTAGTTTTTTTTAGTAGCATTGTTTTTAACATAGTTGTACTTTCTTTTATATAGGTTGACCATGGTGATATGTCAGTGGATGTGGATGTTGAATTTACTGATTTTGACTATTTCATACATGATTTTCTACCAAACGATGAAGGTACAAATCATGTGGAGAATTATATCCACGTGTCCATTCAAGGTTAGTGTTCTTGGTTAAATTTTTGTAATCTCAATTAATATTTGTGCAACTCGTGATGGACAATAACCTTTTCAAACCCAATTTAAAGTCCCAACTGAACCAACAAAATCTGCAAACAAGTCTTCCATGGTGGATAATTTTGAAATATCTGATTTTCAAGAGTCCCAGAATGTTGCTTTGAAAAATAGAATGCAATATGTCACACCAACGCAACGGGCCCGAACCAATCTTGCTGGTAGTTTGTCAATTCATCATATACTGACTTAAGTAGTTCTGCATGTAAATCAGATAACTTGCCAGTCATATTCAGGGTGAAGCACCCTTTTGTTGGGTATAATGATTTGGAAGTTGATCCGAAATTGGTTGATTCATTTAAGAAGTGGATTACTGATAGATTCTCTCAAAAATATGGCAGGGTTATGCACTTTTGTTTTTTCATTTACTCTAATTTATTATTTTATTTATTGATTTTGTTTTCATAGGAGAAATAATGCGTTTACAGCTTGCTCTAACAAGATAAGTCCTCCATTTGATTTTTGTGTTCAGAAAGTGGACTTGATGGACTGGTTTTATATTATGGTCACTATCGTACACTCTTGGACTGACTCAGTAATCTTATTAATTATGTTTTTATTATTTATTAATTCTTTTTTTTAATTTTGTTCTCTGTTTTTGCTGTAAATAGTTGCTGTTTTTTTTTTTTTTTGGTTCTTTGAATTTACAATGTTCAAGCATGTTCATTTGTTATGCGTTATCCCTTTCAATTTTGTTGGGTTTTGTCTTTTAAATGATAGTTTTGTCTTGTTTTTTTTTTATGGTTATTTAAGTTGGTTTTTAACTTGTCAAAAAAAAAAATGAAATAAACATGGACTCTAATTAGGTTTCTTGCATGGTGTCCTTGGTCGTTGGACATCGTGGTTGTACAAAATTCTATTGTTTCGGTTCCCTCTGTTAACCATATATTTTGCATCTTTGCTGCACATTCTTATTAATATTATTTTCTTTGGGTTGCCCCATTATAGTTGTGCATATTTATTTTTTTTTTATGAACAAGCAATTTATTTCAACATATGTTTTTTTGATAATACAGCAGGTGAATGTCATTATGTACTACTTGCATAAAAAATGCAAGTATGGTAATGCAATGCAAAATAGAGTGACGACATGTTTGGATTGAAAATAATAGGAACAACACATTGATTACCCAAGACCATGATGTTGTACAATATATTAGGAGTTTCAAGATTTTGTCAAATTCTTTATGGAATAAGGTGGACTATATTTGTATCCTATCTATGTTCCCTCTAAATTTCATTGGGTGTTAGCTGTTTTTTCTATACAGTGTAAGTTTTTGTTCCTTTTCAATTCACTTAGTGACGTTGGAGCTACAAACACTTCTGAGGTGGTACGGCTGGTGCATAAGTTGGCAGTTATTATTCTTCGCTTTTTGGTTAGTACTGAATTTTATGGAAAAAGGGATGATATTGATTGGAAAAACTGGAGAGACTACGCTGATTATGCATTTTCGGATAGACTCACATTTATTTCTTGTGAGAACACTCCCCAAAAGGTTGAGGATTCCAAGTAAGTTATTTTTCATTTGTTATTTTGTATGAATTTTTTTTCTATCGACTAAATATTTTGGTTATAATTTTTCGATGTGCAATGATTGTGGGTTGTATACATGTATTTTTTCTAAGTTGATATGTGAAGGATATGACTATGCTGATATCGAAAGAAAAATATTTGACCTAGCTTTAAGTCATATCTGATATGGGGAATTGTTATGGGATTACAACTGGAAGAAGATTGATTCTGTTGCAATTAGTGGAAATGAGATGATTGGGAAGATGGTTAGCAAGTTTGGTGGCCCCACAACTGATCGTGTGCATGTCCGTAAAAGTGAAAGAGTGTCGGCATCTAAGTATGTTCCTAGGAGAAAATCTTAGAAATTGTTGGTCTTAAATATTGTTTATTGTATGCTGTCTAGGCTGCTTTTTTTTTTTTTTTTGTTATAGATGATTGCTTAGTATTATACGCCACATTTTTTGGTTTCTATTGTTTTATGATCTGTAAGAAATACCCTTATAATCTTCCTTTCCATGATATATTTTTTAGTTATAAGATGTTATTGTAACTGTTACAATTTGTAGAGAACAGGCATGAAGTAATATGAAACCTCTTTTACATACGAAACAATCCCCAATTTTCATTACTTTAATTTTGTTTGGTGTTTCAATTCAGTTAACACAACAGCCAGATATCTGAAATGCAAAGCACTCCATTTCAATGGAACTTATACCATAGATTTTACCTTTAAAACCAAAAAAAAAAAAAAAAACAAGAAAAAATTTATTTTAGATTTTTTTTAATGTAATTCGTACCGGTGAATAAACACCAATTTCACTATCTTATTGTACACACTTAACTTATCCTCCTTTTCTGTTGCACGTCTAAATTAAACAAAATACAAATATATAAGCCATTCGCTTTCACACATTCATTAAAAAAAAAATTATTCATTCACCATCTCAAGATGCTCGATTATACCACGAGTAAAATTTCACAATGAGAACAATAAAAAAAGACATGTTTCTATCAAAAAAATTCACCTTTTTATCCATGATGGACGCTAACTTAAAATGAATAAAAAAAGATAAGGCACTCCCTCCTCAAAACCATTCCATTCACCATCTCAACTGGCACAATGCTACCATTCTAAAAATTTCACAATGCTAACACTCCCAACAGATATGTTTCTACCTATAAATTTATTTAATTAATAACTAATATTTAGTGCCAAAGGAATTGATAAGTAAGTTTAATAGTAACTAATGTAGTAGTTTGTACACATGACCAAAATCATAAAATACCAATAAACTAAATTGACATAAATGTCAATACAATGAAGAAGTAATAAAACACCAACACATCTAAATGATAACATTAACCCTAGTCACGACGATGATGATATTTCGGGCAATTCTTCTTGGTGTGTCCTTTTGCCCCACATAAACTATAACTACCTTTGACTTACTTGCATTTTAATTCATTGAAGCCTTTTTTTCCTGTATTTGTTTGATAGCCTTCCTGGTCATCTTTTGTATTGGGTGGTAGTACCAATTCATCAAATACAAGACCCGAAACCACCCACGTGTTTTTGCAAGGATGTGGTTTGATGGGTATTGTATAAGCATCCCTGGTAAGTTCCTATTGCTATAGTAAATGGAGCAGTATGACTCTGTGGTCTTGTTTCTATATTTAATAGTAGCTATGGTATTACTACATAGTATTTCATTATGTTGAAACCTGCCAGAGGTACACATGCGTGAATTCAAACAAATGGTGAATATTTTTGCATCATCTATAACAGTATGAAGATATTATATTGATGCTCGTACCTTCAAAAATTAATAAAACAATGACCATCATTATTTTTTTTTATACAACAATACATTACAAAATAGTACTAAATTGTACCAACTGTCATATTATTCAACAATTGCTTATTTGCCACCAATATCTCATTATATTTTCTTGAAAGGATTGTTGTTGTTTCCCTTCCTTCCTCGTTGTGTTTTTCTTTCCAACATTCAATTGTATGTCTTACGTACTTCAACATAGGACCCACCGGTAGCTTTCTCCCTGGTAAGATTGCTTTATTTATGGACTCAGTTATGTTATTTGTTAACATCCAAGTCCGTTTTATTGTTGTATTGTCACGATCCAACCCAGGGGCCGTGACTAGTGCCGGTTGGGCACCCAGACATACATTGACTCCGAAGGCTAAGTTA
>JAOTQR010037801.1:0-15611 GCA_025774065.1 Solanum ossicruentum | reverse complement strand
CCCCCATATCAAACCATCCAACTGGGGCTCTACAATGTATACCTTAAAGAGCTTCGAAGGGAGCCATGCTAATGCTAGAGTGGTGGCTATTGTTGTAAGGAAATTCAATAAGTGGAAGATGTTCATCCAAACTACCCTTGAACTCTAAAAAACAATCCCTAAGCATATCCTCAAGAGTTTGGATAGTCGTTTCAGCTTGGCCATCTGTTTGAGGGTGAAATTTCATGCTAAGCCTAACCTTGGTACCAAGATCCCTTTGGAAAGACCTCCAAAAATGTGAAGTGAATTGAGAACCACGATCCGAAATCACAGACAAGGGAACCCTATGCAATCTAACCAACTCATGAATATACAACTTAGCATAATCTTTGGCACTACGAGTGGTCTTAACCGGTAAGAAGTGAACCGACTTTGTCATTCTATCAACCACTACCCAAATAGAGTCAAAGTGTTTCCTAGTGTTGGGAAACACAACCACAAAATCCATGTTAACCTCTTCCCACTTCCAAATAGGAATCTCTATGTCTTGGTCTAGGCCATCCGGCCTTTGATGTTCGGCTTTCACTTATTGACAATTGTGACATCTGGATACAAACTTGGCAACATCCCTCTTCATACCGCTCCACCAATACACTTCTCTCAAATCTCTATATGTTTTTGTGGAACCGGGGTGAATAGAGTAGGATGAATTATGAGCCTTATCTAAAATCAACTTCCTCAAGTCATCAACATTAGGCACACACAATCTACCTTGGTACCTAAGGGTACCATCTCCCTCTTGGGAGAAAACCTCCACTTTACCATGTATTACCAAGGCCTTCGACTCTAGCAAAGCGGGATCAAGCTCTTGTTTTGACTTCACCTCCTCAATCAAAGAAGACTTAGAACCATCAACAACCACCACACCACCATTTTTGACCTCATTCAACCTAACCCCTAACCTAGCCAACCGATGAACTTCTCTAGCCACCTCTTTGCCACTATCATCAATGTGAGCTAGCTACCCATGTACACTCTACTTAGACCATCGGCCACAACATTTGCTTTGCCGGGATGATAATGGACACTTATGTAATAATCCTTCAGAAG
Organism: Solanum ossicruentum; assembly: GCA_025774065.1. Lineage (NCBI taxonomy): Eukaryota > Viridiplantae > Streptophyta > Magnoliopsida > Solanales > Solanaceae > Solanum > Solanum ossicruentum. The sequence continues at coordinate 14,522 of JAOTQR010037801.1, read as the reverse complement.
CTCTAACCACCTTCCTTGTCTCAAGTTAAGATCTTTTTGGGTGAACAAATATTGGAGACTCCTATGATTGGTAAACACATCAACACTAATCCCATAAAAGTAATGACGCCAAATTTTCAAAGAAAATACCGCGGCTGCGAATCCAAGATCATGGGTGGGTTAATTCTTCTCATGCCCTTTGAGTTACTTAGAGGCATATGCTTTCACCTTACGATTTTGTATCAACGCACACCCAAAACCAATCCTTGAAGCATCACAATAGACCACAAACACCTCTAACCCTTTCCGTAAAGCCTAAATAGGAGCGGAGACAAGCTTATCTTTCAAGGTTTGAAAACTCTTTTTACACTCATTAGTCCAAACAAACTTTGCCTTCTTTTCGGTCAACTTAGTCATAGGGGAAGCAATAGAAGAGAAATCATTTACAAACCTCTGGTAATTACCCGCTAAACCCAAGAAACTCCTAATATCCGACGGAGTCAACGGCCTAGGCCAATTTCTAATCACCTCCATCTTCTTAGGATCCACCTTAATACAATCACCCGACACCACATGCCCCAACAATGCAACCTCTTTCAACCAAAACTCACATTTTTCATATTTAGCATACAAACTCTCATCCCTCAATATTTGTAATACCACCCTTAAGTGATTCACATTGTCTTCCTCACTATGGGAATAAATCAAGATATCATCAATAAAGACCACCAGAAACATATCAAGGTAGGGTTTGAAGACCCTATTCATGAGATCCACAAATATAACTGGTGTATTGGTTAACCCAAAAGACATAACCACATATTCAAAATTTCCATACCTAGTCCGAAATGCCATTTTGAGAATGTCACACTCCCTTACTTTGACTTGGTGGTAACCGGACAGAAGATCAATCTTAGACAAGTGACTAGCCCCTTGAAATTGATCAAAAAGGTCATGAATCCTTAGTAGAGGGTACTCTATTAAGTTATCGGTAATCAATGCACATTCTAAGAGAACCATTTTTTCACATTCTAAGAGAACCATTTTTTTCTTCACAAGTAACACTGGTGCACCCAATGGTGACTTGCTAGGCCTTATGAAACCCTTCTCCAACAAATCCCTCAATCGGTCCTTCAACTTCTTCAATATCGCTGGGGACATAGGGTAAAGGGAAATCAAAATAAGTTGTGTATCGGAAAGGAGGTCTATACCAAAGTCTATTTTTCTTTCGGAAGGGACACCGAGAAGCTTATCGGGAAATACATCAAGGACTCATTACCTACTGGAACCAACTCAATAAGAAGGAATTTGGACTCAACATCCCTAACCCTTACAAGATGATAAACCTGATGCATATAGATACAAATTTCCCAAAGGGAGTAAGAATTTTCAGGAACATTTATTTTTCGATCGCCTAGAGGGGACAAAAGAAAGATCTTCCAAAAGGTGATTTTAGTAAATAACCAAATATGATACTCGGGCTAAGACAACCCTTAGAAATCAACTTTTGGGATTTAACACAAGAAATAAATCTACCCTTGACCACCATAATACTACTCTCCCACTCAAGGACGGGTTCATTAGGGAATTCGAATTTAACCCTACAGGCTCTACAATCAATAGAAGCATAATATGCATGCAACTAATCCATACCAAGAATGACATTAAAATCCACCATATCTAATTCAACAAAATCACAAGGCAAAACTTTATACAATATGAACACGGGACAATTTCTATAAACTCTTTTAGCAACAATGGATTCACCAACGGGGGTAGACACTTCATAAGGTTCACACAACGTTTCGGGACACACATGAACCGCTTGAGCAACAAAAGGAGTAATGAAAGAAAGAGTGACACTCAGGTCTATCAATGCATACACATCATAATCAAAATCTTTAACATACCTGTGAAGCACCATACCAAATCTAGTGATCCCTAGAGGGGTATGGTTGAGAACGTCGACGGTCATCCCCATAATCCTTAGCAAGCCACGGACAATGTCTCGACTTATGATTCTTTGCGCCACACTTGAAACATGCACTTGAACTATCCAAACAATCTCCTGGATGGTACCTCCCATACTTGTGACACTTAGGAGAAGCTTGAACATCAATACACTTGCCCTTCCTTTGAGCATATGGACACTCCACAATCTTATGGCCCATTTTTCCATACCAAATGCATACACCCGTGTTCCAACAACATGTACCACTATGATTTCTCCTACATTTTGGGCACCTAGGCTGGGTCACTCCACCATATCCACTGGGCTTAGCATATAGAAATCTACATTCAAATTGAGCCCTCCTTCTCCCTTTCTTTGAGGCCACTGGGCAATCTCTTATCTTATTCCCAACACCGCCACACTTGAAACAACCCTCAATTCCTGCAAAATACTTCCCTTTATTTTTCTTGCCACACTCTTGACAATCAATGAAATGGATCCTTTCCTTGTTGTACTTTGGCACCGGTAGATTAGTAGAAGATGAAGCACCCTCAACTGGGCCCTCTTACACTCTCGCTCCCTTCTCTTATTATTTGAGATCTTAGGGGAACCCACCAATTGGTTGATCTAAATGGTCACCACTTTGTCCAATATACATAGAGAATTACGAACCTCCACATTTGGCATTTCACCATTGGGGAGTTGACCCTCAAGTGGGAGATGGTTACTATCCCATCCACCATTCTGAATAGCTCAAGAAATCTCTAAAATGTAATGATTAAGAATGAGAAATAAGACTTAGAGGACCTAGCTCTACCATATGACTTAGATCATGAACAAGTGAAACATTTCCTAAAACACCTCATAGCTTCCCATTCATATTTATGGTGCGCTTCACAGCCATGAATAAGACTCTAATCGACGTGGTGTGTTGGATTTCGATGATCCAACCTAGTGCTCTGATACCCATCTTCTCATGACCTAAGCCTAGGTCCTAGACGTGACACAGTGAATGGAAAGTCCGAAGACAACAAAGACAAGGCTTTTGACATGTCATTCACACATCCTTAGTCGCGGAAGTAAAATAACCAACAATGACAAAAGATTTGAGTAAATAGGGAAGCATGACTAAGGGAAATCTTTGACTATAATGAAGACATAAAGAGTTAAGCTCATAACATAAATATATCATAATATCCAACATACACCTCTAACTTGGAATGGAACGGGGGCCAAGACACTTTTCGAGCTCACCCTCATAACATAAAATGTTTAACATAAAGAAGTATTAAAATAGCAAGAGAAAGCAGATAGTTTCCTCGAACTTGAGGACTCACCAAAGCTTGTCTTCGAAGAAACACACTAGCCACGTGGAGGATGACCAAGAGGAGCTCCGGTCCCTATATGGTGATATCATGTAGGCATAAAGTATGTGTTAGTATGTTTGAATGTACTAAGTATGTGGGATGCAATGCAACAAGACATAAGTCATTATAGTCAAAATGCATAATTATAGGCAATAGATAAATATAATATCAAGATGGCATGCATGATCAGTGCTTGAAGTAAAAAATGCTTGTAAATCATTCAACTTCCATAGAACATAATACATGTATGGGAGGAGACCTTAAACAACATAGACCAAGTAGCTACAACTTGGAATCCAAGGCATGACATCCCCTTAGTAAGATGGAACGGGCATGACATCCCCGACTAGGTGGTGGTCTACTCGCCAAGGCAAACCAAACATGATAACATGACTAGATGGATCCACTAGTAATCCAAGGGTGTAATATATCATCCAATGGTGGCATATAGGTTAGAGACAAAAGACTTTATATAAGGGCCCCGTGAGTCGAGCCCCCATCTTAAGCTTCAATCGATGCTAAATCAACTCCCACAGAATACTTGAAATAATCATAACTTGTAAGAAACATGGAAACATCACATGTGTAGCTCTTGAAACATGCTTGACCTTTAAATGTGAGTCTAACTGGAACATGAGACAACAATCGTACATGAACCCTTGCTTTAACATGAATAGCTAACAAGAGGTAAAACTCTTGAAATAAGGCTTCATTTGATTCTTGTAAAATCATAGATAATTTCATGAATTTAATACATGCTTGAAAGTCCATAATCATCATGAAGACACTTGACTTGTAAAACATGTAAATAACTTGAGAATTCTTGACTTGACATTTCATCAAACACTTGGTGGGCACACAATGCTTGTTCAAAGTCATGCAATTCAAGAGTGTAACAAGATGAGTAAATCATTTAAAATCAACCCACCAATAGAGTAGCAAAACCCCAATTTGGGTATCATGAAATCCATCTCAAAAGTTCATCACAGTTCATAGATATCATAGCTCAAATCATAAATATTCTCAATAAACAAAGATCAACTCATAGTATAAGTTTAAATATATTCATGCATAATCAACAATATTTGATAAAATCCTAACATAATTTATGCTCATATTTCATAATAATAGATACCCATAAGTAATAGAACTTGAAATCATGTAATTTTCATAAACTAGGAAGATTGGACTCCACGGATGAAAAGACCCAATGGATGAAATTCACATACCTAAATTTGGGATTCCTTAATGTAAACTTTGTAGGAGACTTTAAGCTTGGATTGAGTTCTTGAGATCCATTGTGAGTTTGAAATCCTTAGATTTGGGTGGGAATTTTTTATAAAGTGATGTAGAGGTTTTTTGAGAGGGTTTTGAGTGATATAGAGTTGAAAAATGGCTAAGTAGGGGTGATTTCATGATTAAGTGGGCATGGGGCTATGACCCCAATGACCTTGGGCCAAATTAGACAAAAACGGGGGAAAAATTGCACTGGTCTATCTCTGGTCCATCATGCAGACCCAATGTGAAGGTAATTTTTACACTGCTTCATGCCTCTTGTGCGTCGTAGCCAGGGCGCGGATTTCCACTATTTCCAAAAGAATTAGCGAAAATTATTTTTCACTACGGATCCTATAAAATTTGATTCATACCCAATTCCTACTCAATTTTGCTCCCTTATTAAGAATATGAAGTTGAAATCTCAAAATCACGCACGAGAAGTCGACCCCGACTCACAAGTTGGGTAAATATATTACAAATGATGGTTTATATTTCTTTTGAGAAGTATATTTTTGATGTTACAACACAACCCATCTACTAACTCGTAGAACCATTTCCAGTTAGCAAAATTTTATGTACTCTGGTCCACGAACCAACTTTATGGTTGAGAAATAAAATTATGGCCCGTAAATGGGGCTCGTGGACTCGTGGTAAGATTCTGGAATATTTACCAAGTGTTATGGGAACATCTAAACAAATCTATGAGTCATCTGTCATTATATAACCAGTAGGAGGATTCGTAAAAACCAATCCCTAAACTATGGACTTTGAGACTACGAGACTAGGTCTTACAGGCCGTAGACACTCTAACAGCTAATAGTCGGTGTTTCATGGGACAAGAGTCCCATTTAAACTCGAATTGACAAAACATACCAAAACCTTTTTGCTTCTTCCCCAAGCCTTACCACCACTGAAATCCACCATCATATTTTCTGACGTGATTTCAACCAATTATTGGCCACCCAACCACTATTCCAGCAAGCTAGGGTCTAAGATTTTTGGTTCTTTTGTTAGTTTTCTCAACTTTCCAATCAATATTCCTGTGTGGGCTCTTTTTGAAACTTCATTTTTGTCAAAATTTTTGTGACATTAAGTTGAGGAACTAATATGGTTGAACGTTATAACTTTCTTTCCGTAATTATTAATATTGCCTGAAAGTTGGGTATCTCATGTACTCCTGATGTTAGGCCAAAAATACATATTTTTAGTCATTATTTACCTCATATTTAATATTTTTATTTATCCATATTGAGCATAAACTTTATGGATTGTGCTAACTTGTATATTTTATTTGTAGGATTAAATTGACGTAAAAATAAAGAGATTTGGAGCTCAAACGAATCAAAAAGGACAGATTACAGAAGAAAATTCAAGCAGACATCTTAATGGAATAAATATAATAATATATATATTATTATAAATGCATATTGGCGAATTGCAATTCAATTGCAATTGAAGGAGCTATCAAGGCTGCCATGAGGCAACACTCAATGTTGAGCGGCATACAGTTACACGAGAAGACCCAATTTCCTTAAGGTTTTGGATTTCCCAATTTGTTTTGGACTCAATTATTTTATTTGGGATTTAATCTAACACCTATAAATATTTCATAAAATTAGGTTTTACATAACTTTTGACTTAGAGAGAAATAGGAGCCACCATGGAGGCCGAAGCATTTTGGTTTCATCGTTTCTTCTCATTTATTATTTATTTTTACATTTATCTTTGAAAGAGTTGTGGAAATTTCTTCATGTCTATGTTGAGTTAAACTTCTCGTTCTAAGATTATGGTACTAATGTTCATGCCCCGAGTAATCACCCTGGACGTGGCCGGCACTCGGAAACCGTTTCAGGTCCCAAGTGAACCACTTGGCCTACCTACTTATTCAGCGGAAGACATAACATTAGTGGAAAAGGGCTATAAAAGCAACAAATTACTCATGAATAAGCTGAATAACTGAATATAACTGTTCACAAGCAGCAATTGAAATAGCTAAAGCTAGAATACTACATATAGTCTATGAAACCTCTCTACAACTATCCGAAAGGACTATGGGACAGGCCCCAAGTAGCCAAAACTGAAATAAAACTGAAATAGCATAACATGAACCAAAGAGCCACGACTACTAGAAGCCTCACCACTATCTGGAAGCTAGCAAGTTCTCAATGGAGCGGCTGCTGAGGAACTCGGTCACCTGCGTCTGCATCATAAAATGATGCAGGTCCTAAAGACATCAGTATATGGTATGTACGGTATGTAAGATGGCCAAAACATTTAAACGGTATATCATAATGCTTCTCAAAAGGCATAAACATAATTCATAATTAAATAGCAATAATCATAAAGGTTTGTATGCTGAAAATAACATGCTGAAAATTGAAAAGTAAAACTTAGTTTCTTAGCTTGGAGAGTTTCTCTAATCGATAACCATCACTATGAGCTTCGTGGTGATACAGCGTCTTGCCCATGCTGCCAGAGTCGTCCCATACTTTGTCGGGGTAGGGGACGAATAAATAGGGGAGTGCATCCATCCCAAACTGGACCATATCAGTGGCTAATTAGAAAGGTACTATAGCACAGTCCTATCCTATGCTGGCTACATAGTTTATGAGCTTGAGTAATTTATTCTACTCTCACCCAAATTGGTGCTCAATACTACTCCCAAAATGTTCCTATATAGCTCATACCTTTTAAATAATGAATTCTTGAAATCTTATCTTTCGGGAACTTAGCCCAGCTTTAACTTCTTAGCTTCTTTACTAAAATCTTTTACTAGACTGAAATATATTATCTTTTCAAATATTCTTTAACATATAGTTTTCTCAACTAAAGTGCAAGAATTATTCAAGAGAAGAATTCTTTAACTGATCTTGACTATAAACTTTATGGATATTTATAGAGCCTAGATAAAATTGACTGTATAGCTTGAAATCTTGAAGTCAATAGGCTAACTAATCATTAAAGGATCATGAACCATCATTATTTATCAGGAATCTCAACATATGTAAGAAATTTTACTAAACTTTACAGGATTTACGTAAACTCAATTTCAACTAAGCATGGAACTTGTTCGATGAAAAGTATCACATGCTTTCTAAAGTATTCTCAAAATAAATTAGTTTTTTTGGTGTGGGCTTACCTATCTTGAGAGGAATTTCTTGAAGAGTTGGAGAGAATTATTGATTTTCTTGAAGAGTTGGAGAGAATTCTTGATTTTCTTGAAGAGTTGGCGAGAATTATTGATTTTCTTCTTTACGCTTGAATGTTCCTTGGAAGGGTTTTGAATGAATGGATATGTGAAAGAAAATGTTTGAGGACTTACTTCGACTTAAAACTGAATAAATTTAGGATATCGGGTGTGGAAAAAGTTGAATTTGCCCTTTCCCTCTAAAAACACAGACTGCTCCTTTCGTACACTAGTGCGCGACGCGCACTAGTGCCCGTTAGCACTTTTTCATGAATTTTTGACTTTTCATAAATTTTTGAAAAATTCTCAAGTGTGGTTTTGCGTCCACTCTGTGTCACGAAAGGTGCACAGAAACCCCATTCTCAGTTGGAAAAACTCTAAATCGGGTTTTTTCAAGTTTTTGCCATGTCGAGACCATTTTCCGACTCGATTTTTTGCATTGATCACAAATTCGGTCTTGGATTTGCAAACGGACAAGGGAAGACACGTTACACGCAAGTTCAATTCTAAGGGTATTTTTGTCATTTCACAAGGTGTTACAATGTCTCCCCCTTGGGATCATTCATCCAAGAATAATAACGATACGTACAAAGCTAGCTCAAATCACAGGATTCTCTAACTTAATAAATATAAATCTTCGAGGTGAAAATACAAAAGTTTACCTTCAAGATCCTCATTTAGGCCAATGAACAAGTGTGGATACTTGGCCTTCATATCTTCCTCGGCCTCCCATGTGGCTTCCTCCATGAGTTGGTTCCTCCACAGAACCTTCACCGAAGCAATCTCCTTGGTCCTCAATTTACGAACTTACCAGTCTAATATTTGCACAGGAATCTCTTCATAATACAAGTTGTCCTTAATCCCAACACTTTCAACAGGGAAAACTAGAGAGGGATCTCTTAAGCTCTTCTTAAGCATGGAAATATGAAACGCCAGATGTATAACACTCAACTCTGCTGGTAACTCTAACTCATAAGCAATGTTGCCCACTCTTCTTAGGATCTGATATGGCCTAATATATTGTGGGATGAGCTTCCCCTTCTTCCTGTATCTCATAACTTCCTTCATTGGGGATACCTTCAAGTACACCGAATCACCTACCACAGACTCCAAGTCTCTCTTCTGAACATCTGTGTATGACTTTTGTTGTCTCTTAGATGTCTTGAGCCTCTCTTGGATAACCTTCACTTTTTCCATAGCCTGATGGACTAGATTAGGTCCTATCAGTCCTTCCTCACCAACTTCAAACCACCCTATGGGTGATCTACACCTTCTTCTATAAAGGGCCTCATACGATGCCATCTGTATGCTTTCCTGAAAACTACTATTATAAGGGAACTCAATCAAAGGTAAATGATCATCCCAGTTACCTTTAAAGTCTGTCACGCATGCCCTCAACATATCTTCCAAGGTTTGTATGGTCTCTCTACTTGCTCATCTATCTCTTGATGGAAAGCTATGCTAAGATTCACCTTCGTACCAAGCCCCTTCTAAAAGGACTTCCAAAACTGTGTTGTAAACTGAGCTTCTCAGTCTGAAATAACGGATATAGGGATCTCATGTAGCCTAACAATCTCCTTCAGATAGATTCTGGCATAATCTTCAGTTGTATCAGTCGTCTTGACAGGTAGGAAGTGAGTTGACTTGGTTATTCTGTCTACTATTACCCATATTGAATCATGTTGTCTACGGGATCGAGATAAGCCTGTTACGAAGTCCATATAAATAATCTCCCATTTCCATTCTGGAATCTCTATGTTCTGAGATACACCACAAGGCCTTTGGTGCTCAACCTTAACTTGTTGATTATTTGGGCATCTAGACACGAACTCTACACTGTCCTTCTTCATACCACCCCACCAATAGACTTTTTGCAAATCTCTATACATCTTTGTTGCACCAGGGTGGATAAAGTATCTAGCATTATAAGCCTCAGCCAAGATCCTATCTCTAAGACCGTCAACATTTGGCACATTCAACCTGCCTTGGTATCTCAGGACACCATCTCCCCCTTTTAAGAACACTAATACTTTCTACTTCTACCACCAGAGATGACTCTGAGCCATCCCTAACAAGGGCCCCACATTCATCAGAATCTTCAATTTAACCCCAAAATGGGTAAGTCTGTGAACCTCCTTAGCTAGCTCCCTCTTTTCAGCCTCAACATGGGTTGTGCTCCCCATGGTCACCCTGCTAAGAGTATCAGCAACTACATTAGCTTTACCTAGATGACAGAGAATACTCATGTCATATTTTTTCAGTAGCTCCAGCCATCTCTTCTTTCTCATGTTCAACTCCTTCTGGCCAAACACATATTGCAAACTCTTGTTGTCCATAAATACATCCACATGCCCACCATATAGATAGTGTCTCAAGATTTTCAGAACAAATACCACTGTAGCAAGCTCAAGATCATGAGTTGGGTAATTCTTTTCATGAATCTTAAGTTGTTTGGAGGCATATGCTAACACCTTGCCTCTCTGTATCAATACACAACCCAAAGCCTACTGTGTAAGCATCACAATAAACCACAAAATCATCAATTCCATCTAGTAGGTATAAGACTAGGGTTGTGGTCAGCCTAGTCTTCAACTCTTGGAAACTTTTCTCACAAGCTTCTGACCAATCAAACTTAGTCTTCTTCTAAGTTAGCTTAGTCAAGGGAGCTAAGATAGAAGAAACCCTTCTACGAACCATCTGTAGTATCCCCCCAAGCCCAAGAAACTCCTTATCTATGTGGGAGTTATATGCCTTAGCCAATTCTTTACTATCTCAATCTTTTGGGAATCAACCTAGATACCTTCACCAGACACAATGTGCCCAAGAAACGCCACAGACTCCAACCAGAACTCACACTTAGACAATTTAACATATAGTTGTTGATCCTTAAAGGTCTGAAGGATGACTCTAAGATGGTTTGCATGCTCTTCCTTATTACGGGAGTAGATCAGGATATTATCTATGAACACAATAATGAACATATCTAGGTACGGCTGCAACACCCTATTCATAAGATCCATGAAAGCTGCTGGTGCATTTGTCAACCCAAAGGACATGACCAAAAGCTCATAATGACCATATCAAGTTATGAAGGTTGTCTTAGGAATGTATTTCTCTCTAACTTTAAGCTAATTATACCCAGATCTAAGATCTATCTTGGAAAAATAGGTAGTACCCTGAAGTTAATCGAATAAGTCACCAATTCTGGGAAGAGAATACTTATTCTTAATGGTAATCTTGTTCAACTGACGGTAATTTATGCACATCCGAAGAGAACCGTTCTTTTTAAGCACGAAAAGAACTGAAGCAGCCCAAGGTAAGACTCTTGGTCTAATGAAACCCTTGTCTAAGAGATCTTTCAGCTATAACTTTAACCCTTTTAGCTACAAAAGAGCCATACGGTATAGACGTATGGATATGGGTTGAGTATCTGGAAGAGTATCTATCCCAAAGTCTATCTCCCCGTCAGGAGACACTCCGGGAAGATCCTCAGGAAAGATTTCTGGGAACTCATTCACTACAAGGACCGACTGAAGAGATGGTGCCTCGGTAGAAAAATCTTGAACTCTAACTAGGTAGTATATACACTCTTTGGAAATCAACTTTCTAACTTTGAGATATGAGATAAACTGACCCTTAGGGAAAACTAATTTACCCCTCCACTCTAAGACTGGTTCATTGGGAAACTGAAATTTGACTACTCTGGTTCTGCAATCTACGGAGGCATACTCAGTATGAAGCCAATCAATGCCTAGGATGACATCAAACTCTACCATATCTAACTCCACCAACTCAGCTACAATAGTCTTCTAATAAATAGAGACTGGACAGCCCCTATAGATTCTTTGGGCTAAAATAGACTCTCCAATAGGAGTAAAAACGCTAAAAGGCTCAAGAAGACATTATGGGTTGACCCTAAACTTCACAGCTACGTATGAGGTTACAAAAGACACTGAGGCTCCTGGATTTAGTATTGCATAGACATCACAAGTAAAGATTTTGAGCATATCCGTAATCACATTTGGTGAGTTCTCCTGCTTCTGTCTGGTGCCCATAGCATACAAGCGGTTTGTACCCCCGCTTATCCCTGCTGTAGTACCCCTGTGAGGTGGGTTACCCTGTGGTGCTGAAGAGACTGTTTGTGATCTGGTATCTCTCATAGTCTGCTTTGCCATGGGGATATCCTTCAAGAACTACCCCACTTGGCCACACTTGAAACAACCATTTGTGCCCATAAAGCATTCTCTGGGATGAGATACACCACACTTACCACAAGTAGGATAACAGTTTTGTCCTTGAGCTATGTTTCCCTATGATTGGTTGCCTGAAAATCTATGGTGCTGTGATCCCTGTTCATTCCTCACCCTTGGTGCAGGTGCACTAGAGGATGAAGTTGGTGGTCTAGCTATCTTAGGCTGAAAAGATGAATGACTTCCACCTCCAGTCCCTCTTTTGCCTAACTCCTGGCCCGATATCTTAGCCCTCTTACTCCTAAACTCCTCCCTATCGTGCATCTTCTCCTCCTCTACCTGCTGATCATATGTCATTAGATGGGCTATATCCATATCCCCAATCAACATTGCATTCCTGCCCTCTCTCATAGTTATTGGAGAGAGCCCAGACACGAAGAGATCTATCCTAGTAGGCATATTTGTCACCATGGATGGAGCGTAATGGGACGGTTGAGTAAACTTGATGTTTGTACTCTCGTACACTCATATTCTCCATATTCAAGTTTGGAAACTCTCTTACCTTAGCCTACCTCATCTCCCTAGGAAAGTACTGTCCCAAGAAGGCCTCATCAAAGACCACCTAACTAAGAGCTGGCGCCCTATATGCCTTTCTCCCTTTCCACTGGTCGAACCAGATTCTAGCTACCCGCTTGAGTTGGTAGGCAGCCAACTCAACCCTCTCAGCATTGCCTATATGTATCACCTGAAACACCTTCTGGAGCTCCTCAATGTAGTTCTCAGGATCCTCCTTCACGTTAGACCCCGTGAACTCTAGGGGGTTCATCTTCAGAAACTCCCTAACTTTGGTGGTATCTGCCCCATCATTCCTGCCATCTCCCTGGTGACCTCCCTGAGTAGTGACTGCCTGAGCCAAGTTCTGGATGGCCTGGTGAAGCTCAGCATTGGTTATGTTTGCTTGTTGTGGCTGCTCCACAGGCATAGCGGGACCTCTAAATTCCTCAAGAATTCGGCCAGGATGGTTTGCGTTCCTCCTGGCTGGGCCCCCTCTACCCCTTGTTGGTTCGTCGGCTCTACATGGAGGAATGATCTGAAAAACACAGCATGAATGCATGAGTTAGAAGGGACTTCACAAAGAGACACACTCTGAAGCACAAGACAAAGAATAGCAATCAATGATGACACTTCTTAATGACCCGTATCCTTCCTATTATAGATGTGGTGTGCTTCACACCCATAATACGGACTCTACTAGACACGATTCCATAGACTCCCAAGGACTCTTGAAAATTGTGCTCTGATAACAAGTTGGTCATGCCCCGAGCTATCACCCTGGACTTGGCCGGTACTCGAAAATCATTTTTGGTCCCAAGCGAACCACTTGACCTGGCTATTTAGTCAGCAGAAGACATAAAATTAGTGGAAAAGGGCTATAAAAGCAATAAATAACTCATGAATAAGCTGAATAACTGAATATAATTGTTCACAAGCAGCACTAGAAATAGCTAAAGCTAGAATACTACACATAGTCTATGGAACCTCAACTACAACTGTCTAAAAAGATTGCTAGGACAGGCCCCAAGTAGATAGAACTGAAATAAAAATGAAATAGCATAACATGAACAAAGAGCCACGGACTAAAAAGGGCCTCATCACTGTCTGGAAGCTAGCAAGTTTTCGACGAAGCGGCTGCTGAGGAACTCGGTCAGCTGCGTCTGCATCACAAAATGATGTAGGTCCTAAGGATGTCAGTACGTGGTATATATGGTATGTAAGATGGCCAAAACATTTAAATAGTATATTATAATGCTTCTCAAAAGACATAAACATAATTCATAATTAAATAAAAATAATCATAAAGGCTTGTATGCTGAAAATTGAAAAGTAAAACTTATTTTCATAGCTTGGGGAGTTTCTCTAACCAACAACTATCACTATGAGCTTCGTGGTGATACAGCGTCTTTCCCGCGCCACCAGAGTCGTCCCGTACTCTACCGGTGTAAGGGACGAATAACTAGGGGAGTAGATCCATCCAAAATTGGTCCATCTCAGTGGTTAATGAGGAAGGTACTATAGCACAATCCTATTATATATTGGTTACATAGTTTATGAGCTTGAGTAATCTATTCTACTCTCACCCAAATCGGTGCTCAATACTACTCCCAAAATGGTCTTATATAGCTCATAACTTTTATATAATGAATTTTTGAAATCTTATCTTTCGGGGACTTAACCCAGCTTTAACTTTCTTAGCTTCTTCACTGAAATCTTTTATTTGACTGAAATCTATTATATTTTCAAATATTCTTTAACATATAGTTTTCTCAGCTAAAGTGCAAGAATTTATCAAGAGAAGAATTCTTTAACTAATCTTGACTATAAACTTTAAGGGTATTCATAGAACCGAGATAAAATTCACAAGAAATCATTTATAGCTTGAAATCTTGAAGTCAATACGCAAAGTAATCATTAAAGGATCAAGAACCATCATTATTTATCAAGAATCTAAACATATGTAAGAAATTTTACTAAACTTTACAGGATTTACGTAAACTCAATTTCAACTAAGC
>JAOTQR010037780.1:0-15613 GCA_025774065.1 Solanum ossicruentum | reverse complement strand
ACTTGTCGTAAGTGATTTGCATGATCCTCCTGTGACCTTGAGTATACCAAAATATCATCAATAAATACAATCACGAACACATCCAAGAATGGCTTAAATACCCGGTTCATTAGATCCATAAGCCTTAACATTCATTTCCAAGCCTATCAACATGACGGGTATTACATGGACCTTCATATAGATTATGACATGAACGTTCAATATCATCCCGACAAAGCAAATGTGTAGTCGATGATAGTAGTAGACTATCTTTGGGTAATATGGTTCATGTTGATGACACCAAAAATGAGCTGTGAAGAATGTGTAACGTTTTGCTAGATTTGGTGTTAATTTGGTTGGCTCTAATGAAGGTGGCATTCAAGTTTAGAATGGGGATGAGTCTTCTGTGATGTCAAGGCAAAGCAAGAGTTGGACCCGTTATTAGTTGAGTTGAAGAAGTTGGTTGCCAAAAAGAAGATAGTGGTTTTCTCCCAAGGGGGAGATGGTGTGCTTCAGTACCAAGATAAGCTATGTATTCCTAGTGTTGACGATATTTGGGGGTGACTTTCAAAGAGGCTCATAACTCTCATTATTCTATAAATTGGGGATCTACCAAGATGTATCAAGATTTGAGGTAAGTGTATTGGATGCATGGTATGAAGAGGGGCATGGCTAAGTTTTTATTTAAATGCCCTAATTGTCAACAAGTAAAGGTAGAACACCAAAGGCCTAGTGGTTTAGTTGAAGACATTGAAATTCCTATTTGTGAATGGGAGGATATGAATATGGACTTTTTGATTTAGGGATGGCAATGGTTCGGGTATAGGGCGGGTGGAGCTCAAACAGTAAATTTTTTAAACTGCCCCACCCTGTATGATGATTATTTTTATTTTCAACCCACCCCACCCACACATATACCCACCCTGTATAAACCCGCCCCGCTTAAATTTTAAAGTTCTTTCATTTTTTAATTGAATTTAACTTTTTTGGCTAATTAACGTCTCAACAACTAATTAACTATTTTTAGTTGACATTTTAACAATTGTTTCTTAATTGTTAATTAAAAATTTCTAATTAACATTTTAATAACTAATAATTTGTCAACGTTTAATATAAAAAGTTTATATCTTTAATTTTTACTAATTAGAAAAATTTTATTTCTTTGAATTCCTATTTGGCTTTTTAAACCCGCCCTTCCCCGCATTAGTTTAAAAAAATACCCACTTCAATCGTCGAATCAGGACGCCCTTTGCCCGCCCCATACCCGACCCACCACGTTGCCATCCCTATTTTGATTTGGTTGCCCCGTACCCAAAATAGATTTGACTCCATTTCGATAATTGCTGATAGAATGACCAAATCGGCTCACTTCTTACTGATTAAGACTACTTTCAATATTGAGGACTATGCCAAGTTATATGTCTGGGAATTGGTTCTGTTTCATGGTGTGCCTATATCTATTATATCAGATCATGATACCTAATTTACTTCAAATTTTTGGAGATCGTTTAAAAAAGGACATGACACATGGGTGAGTTGACTACCACTTTCTACCCTCAAACCAATGGACAAGCTAAATGGATAATTCAAATATTGGAGGACATATTGAGGGATTGTGTGTTGGAATTTAAGGAAAATTAGGATAATCATCTACCACTCATTGTGTTCACCTACAATAATAGCTTTTTTACTAGCATGGGGTTGGCACCATTTGAAGCTTTGTGAGGAAGAAGATGTAGATCCCCGGTTGTATGGTTTGAGTTGGGTGAGATGGAATTGAATGGCCCAAACTTAGTGTTGGAGGCTATGGAGATGATGAAGTTGATTTAGGAGAGGTTGAAAATGGCTTAATGTCGTCAAAAAGTCCTATTCAGATATTAGGAAAAGGGATCTTGAGTTCCTTACCGGTGATTGGGTATATGTGTACGTTTCACGTATGAAGGTGTAATACATTTTGGTAAAAAGGACAAGCTAAGTCCTGAATAAGTAGGACCTTATGAGATTGTTGAGTAGATTGGCAATGCGGTTTTTAGATTGGCAATGCGGCTTGTAGATTGGATTTGCCTTCAGATATGAGTTCTATTCACCCAATTTTCCATGTATTAATGTTGAGAAAGGTATTGAGGTTGAAGAGAACTTGACATATTGAAACGACCCTAAAAGTACCCGAAAATGTGCCTAGTAATGCCTGAAATTTTAAATTCCATACATCTCAAAATCCGTAGTGGATATCGATAATATGACTTTATATTCTTGTTCAGGGGGTCAAAATTAGGGGGCAAAGGATCTAACCCTGATTTTAGAGTGAACGATTCGCAATTTCAAAATTCCAAGTGACGAATTCCAGATTGAATATATATATATTCTTTTGCCATCTAACATTTAATTGCAAGTTATCATATTCACAAGCATTGCATGACTGCATATATAGTGCATTCAAATGTATTACCACACATTTTTCACCTATATGTTCTAACCATGCAGGGACAATAACTATCCTTATCTTCCTATTCACGACTAGATTGGACTTGTGAGCCTTTGGTAGCGGTGAGTCCTTTATTTCAAGGAAAAGACTCACCTTCTATCTACCTACTTTATGTTGTGGCTATCTTATGTCTTTTGCTTTGAGGGTAAGCCCCGAACATGTCTTGGCCCCTCCTATCTATGACTTAGAGGTATTGCTGGACGTCATGTAAACTCTGTGTATGAGCGTTATGTTGATACTTGTGGAGACTATGGTTATGTTTTATGTTATGTAATGTATGATGTGATGAAGAGATGAGGAAATTCCTTAGTCCCTATTCCTATAGTGTGAGTTATATGATCCCGGCCCTTTAGAAATTTCTTAATAATGTTGAATGTGTGATAGAAAGTCCTATGCTCCCTTTCCTATTGCTTGAATCCCAACTCCCGTCCCTTAGACTTATTTGTTTGAATGTATGATAATGAGTCCCATACCCTCTTATCCCATAACTTGAGTCCAAAGCCGCTATCCCTTAGTATCACTTAGTAATGTATACAATGTACTTCCAAACCGATAATGTGTAAATGGATGCTATGAGGCTTGTGTATGAACTCTTGAGTTCCCATTTGCCATGTCCTAGGCCTTAGGATTGGTTCATGACAACTAACTTCAAATTTCACAGCAAGATATGGTTTAACAAAAGAAAGGTTTTCTCCTGAATCCAATAAGTCATGAACATCAAAGTAAAAGATTTATAACATACTAATAACCACATCAGGTGAATCCTTCAAATCCTATCAAGGATGAAAGTATAGAATTTGTTCTTGCAGTGACCACCACCGGAACTAGGTAAAAGTATTTTGCTAAATTGGGCATCTCAATGTAGCATCTTGACCCTATGGGCAAGCATCTCTACCATTTCTTGAAGCAAAAGAGCAATCCGTGATCTTGTCACCCGCTTTTCCCCAACCAAAACAAGCATAGGTACCCATCAAACACTTTCTTGAATTCCTCTTTCAACACCTTCAACATATAGGAATAGAAGACTCCCTAGCACCATGATGCGTACCAATTTGCAAACTTTTAGGGAAGGAACTATGGATAAAATGTGTCCATTCCCTATTTTGTGCTACAAACTGACATAAAGTGTTATTTTTGCAGCAAGGTGAAGATTGAGAAGCACTTGTGTGACACTTGGTAACTCCATGCTTTTATGTATTTATGTTTAAAGCCTCATTGGTTAGGATGGGAGTGCATTCGGGTGATGGGAGACTTCTAGTACTTAGACGAGTTCGGGACTTCCCAATGAGTTGAGTGTTTGGTGTTGGTTTATGCAAGAGTTAAATTTAAATGAGCATATCTTTTAGAAAACTTGGAATTGGATGACCCACAACATTTCAAATGAAAGACCTTTGTGTTAACTTTCCAACACACTTGGTTTCACCTAATTCCGAGGTCTGATGAAGACGTTATGACCATTTTCATGAGACCCCTCCCGTGCAATGAAACCAAACGGGCAACTTGATGGGCAGTGGGGCTTTAGATGGGCCGTGTGGGCTGTCTTGAGCTGGAAAAGACCACTTTTGGTCAAAGGCATGTGACACAGCCAGTGGCACGGACCATGTGTCTTGCCACTAATTGTGTGGCTAGCCATCGGGGGTGTTCAAGTGAAGCTTAGTGAGCAAGGGAGGAGTGTTTGGCCAAGAGTTATGCCACAGCCATCCACACGGGCCGTGGCAGGTCTCACGAATCATCTGGCTTGGCATGGAGCCTCCTGGCTACATTTTTCTCACCAAGTATAACTCCACAGGCCACTACACGGATCGTGTAGCATCACATGACCTATGGAGCCTCCTGCCAAAGTGATGAAACGTGATTTTCTGAAAGTATCCCAACTTTCTATTTTCGACTAAGTATCACCTCGTGGGCACTCCACACGACCCATGGAGTGACATATGACCCGTGGGGCATCACTTTGCCAATTTTTCCATCCGTTCACTAATGGCATTTTCGTTAATTTAATCCATCCTAATGAACTTTTTAGACTTCCAATGCTATCTTAACCTCCCCAAAAGATCTAAACACTATTTAAAAGGATCAAAGTATTTCCCCTAAACTTTAGTACACTCTCAATTTCTCTCAAGAGCCTTCACCAACACCCTAATAAAAATTTAAGGAAACTCAAGAACAATTTTGGATTTCAAGACCTCATTTCAAGCTTCAATTCTTTCTCAACTCAATCCAAGAAACTCAAGGTCTAATGTATGTGAGTTTCAACCATTGGATCCTTTCACCCATGGTGTCCAATCTTCCCTTTTATGAAAATTACATGTTTCCAAGTTGTGTTGCTTATGGGTATTACTGATTAGTGATTATGAACATATACTACATTGGGGTTTCATGAAAGCTTGACTGAAAACACATGTTTACTTATTTTAAGTCTATACTGTGAGATGATTTGCCCATTATGACTATGCATGTTTTGAGTTACGGAACTATGATTTAATATGAAATATGATTAGGGTTTTCAATGTGTATCACATGAGGGTTTTACCAAGTGTTGGTGGGATGATTTACTTCAAGTTTTCTTGCATGATTTCACTCTTGAATTGCATGATTTTATATTAGTATTATACACTCGCCAAGTGTTTGATAAAATGTTCGATTATGGCTTTTTGAGTTATTGAAGATCTAGTACATGACTTACGAGTTGAATGATTTTATGATGAAGAAAGGAATGTATATATGTGATGATTTCATGAAAAATGCCTATAGTATTGCAAGTTGACCATATCCGATTGAGGGGTTGATACCTCAATCACCATGGATGGTAGCATGTGACAATCCTCAACCAAATTGAGGGGTTGATACCTCAATCGCCTTAGATGGGGGTGGTACATCCATCAAAAAAATTGAGGGGTTGATGCCTCAATCACCTTAGATGGGGGTGGTACATCCATCAAGCAAATCTAAGGTTGATGCCTCAATCACCTTAGATGAGGGGTAGTATATCCATCAATCAAATTGAGGGGTTGATACCTCGATCACCTAGGATGGGAGGTGGTAAACATTAACCAATTGATGGTCACTTCCTACATATGTAATATGTTTTATATAAGTATGTTTTACTTCAAGTTTAATTGCTACATGAAATATTGCTATATGCTCACTCATTGCCTAATTATGCATTTCGATTATGTTACCTATCTCTTGTTATGTTGCATCCTACATACTTAGTACATTCCAACATACTAATGCATACTCTATGCCTACATGATGTTACCATATAGGAACCGGAGCTCCACTTGATCATCTTCCTCCTCCACGTGGCTTGTACTATTTTTCAAAGCAAGTTGGTGAGTACTCAACTCCGAGGGCATGCTTCTTTGAACTTATGCTATGTATTGACTCTTATTATGTTGGAAAACTTATGACTATGAGGATGAGCCCAAAGATTGTCTTGGTTCCCGCTCATATCTACGTATTAGAGGTGTAGTTGGAGTATTATGATGTATCAATGCTATACTTTGACTTTCAATGTTTCTATGTTATCAACTATGTCCCTTAGCCCCACTTTCCCCCTTTTTACTATCTCTTGATGTTGTACAATTGCTTCTGCGACCAAGGATGTGTAATGATATGCTAAGAGGCTTGTCAGGGGGACAGGTTCCCCATTCACTATATCACGTCTAAGCCCTAGGTACTGTTCATGACAACTGGGAACACAAAGAAGCAAAAAATGGTTAAAAATGAGCAAATAATAAAGTATGAGATGCTGAGCATCGCAAAGAGTACTTGCCAAGTCCCCAAAGTACCCCCAGACCTTGTAAAACATTCACCGAATATGAGGCAAGTCAATTGGAAAAAGGACAAGCTACAAGAATATTTGAGTCACCAACTACGTGGGCAAGCTTTACCTTTCTCACAAATTAGGCCGCAAACTTGGCATGGAGACACTACTTAATGGGAGAACTCAAGCTTCAAATATCATTTTGGTAACTAGGTTTGCGAGCTCGATAGAGTTCTCCAAATTTCCACGTTAAGTTCAGTCAAGACGAGCAATATAGGATATTGAAGGAACACTATGCGATTCGCTGACTTGATTGGTGAGCTTGACTAATCTCACCAATTGGAACTTTGTGGAAGATATTCTATACTTTTTGTGTATAGAGTAAATAGCTCAAGGGCTGGCATATTTTGGAGAAATCAATTATTAGTACATTTTGTAGAGAATACACTTTTTATTAGAAAGCAATTTTCTTTCCTTATGTGAAGAGAGTAGAGGGAAAAGGACATATGAATCTTCAGTGGATATAAGGGTTTTGCTGAACTTTTGTTGATTTCTTCTGAAATTCTTCTGCTTGAAGACTAATTCAATAGAAGAGAATCTATTTGGTAAATTGCCCATATTCTATTTGATGATTAGTTAAAACTCCAATACTTCTAGGGGATAATGTAAACCATTATGTAGTAATTGGCTGTTGGGTGCTTAATTTTACTTAAAATGTTGATAAATCCTTATGTGTTATGTTATTTAACCTTGCTTTTATGCATGGATTGAGGTTTTAAACTTAGTCCTAGCTTAGGACCTTCATGGATGCCTAAAAAGGGTGCACGGAGTGAGGTTAAATAATGAATAGTCATTAATATGTTGAGTTAGTGAAATCTTCTTAAGATGGGTGATTTTTTCTAAGGTTGAGGTGTTGTGTATTGAAACCATGTTAGCTTGAGAAAATTATTGTGAAAAGTTTGTCTTGAGTTTGAGAGAGCCTTGATCAAATATTATATTCACCTGTCCTATCCTTAGAATTTTTTTAAAAATCCATACCAATTACTACTTGTGTGTCTATTTATCTTCCCTAAAAGCCACTTAAACCTCTTGATGTTTGCTTTTATTACTTTATTTTAGTGATAACTTCCCCTAAAATTAACTTTAGATTATTTTGTTTGTGCTATTTCCTCATACTAAGAAAGATTGAAGCACCAACATTACATCTTGATTCAAAATTAAATCATTTCGCTTTGGGATTGACCCTGACTCCAAGTTGGGTTATTATACTTTTGACAACTACAAACACTTGAACTTGTGAAAAGTGTGTTATCACATTAGGATATCAAAATGTCATGGTTTCCGGGGAAATGTCATATAGATTTTTTGAAGCTGTTCTTTGGAGATTTAGTTTTTAGTTGTTTGAGTTTGTTTACTGTTCTTTTTGTTGGTTTACTAATTATTAGGTAAAGACATGAGTACAATTGGATGCATGCCTGGTTCAAATGCAGGGCAACATAATGACATTGCTAACCTTGATGATGGCGTAAATATCAATGAAGCTTGATTGAATGTGGTGGGCAATGTTACAACTGAAGGAAATCTGATGTTTCTGTCATCAAAACTATGTGATAGTTATTGCAAACAAAAGATTTCTTTGGTGAACAACTGAATGAGGACCCTCAAAATTTGGAAATCGCAAAATGTGATTTCCAAAGAGCTCTCTGCACCTTTAGCGCGATGCGCCAAGGGTGTGCCACAGTGTTAAATTGTTTCCCATTTTTAGTTCGGTATAAAACTATTGTGTATTGGGCCTAAGCCTTCACATACGTAAAAATACCTATACTTAGTCATATTTCACCTTCATATCAGTCAAGACATTCCCCAATACTCTCTCAAACCCTTAGACTAATATTTCTCTCAAAATTCAAGTGTCCAAATCTCTTCTGGATCTTAAGGAATTCATTCAAGCTTCAAGTCTCCATTGGAATCCTCTTCAAGGAATTCACCAAAGTTAAGGTATATGGTTGTCAACCAATAGGTCCTTTCACCCTTGGAGCCCAAGCTTCCATGGATGCCCAAGCTTCCTTTTTATCTAATAGCATGATTTCAAGTTGATTTACTTATGAGTCTTACTTATTATGAATTATACTATAAACTATGTTGGGGTTTCATGAAATTTTGACTGTTTTAACATGTTTTGAGCTATGAATCAAACATTTATTGTAGGGTTTGATGAAAGATTTTGATGTATATTGCTTGAGAGTGTTACCAAGTATGGATGAATATTCTTACATTGAATTTTCTTGCATGATTTCATCCCAAAATTGCATGGTTATACACTATCACTACATACCGGCCAAGTGTTTGATAAAATGTCCGGTTATGATTTCTTGAGAAATTGAAGGTCCAATGCATGCCTTATGAGTTGAATGACTTCATAACGATGAAAGGAATGTATGTATATGATATTGTCCTATATCATATTGGGAATTGACCATGCCCCACTTGTGGGGTTGTGAGCCCGAGTAACCATGTCGAAAGACTTGTACCTTGATAACCAGGTTGAGTGGTTGGTACCTCAATCACCATAGGTGGTAAGGTAAGACGATCCACCAAACATGTTGAGGGATTTGTACCTTGATAACTGGGTTGAGGGGTGGTACCTCAATCATCCTGGGTGGTAGGGTGAGACGATCCACCAACCATGTCAAGGGGCTTGTACCTTGATAAGCAATTGAAGAGTTGGTACCTTAATCATCATGGGTTGTAGGGTGAGATGATCCACCAACCAATTGAGGGGTTGGTACCTCAATAGAATATGAACCTATAATGATGTTCTCTTCTTGCACATGTATTATGTTCTCTATAAGCATGAGTTTACTTCAGGCATCATTCATACATGGCATATTATTATTATTATGTTATCCATTGCCTATATTTATACATTTCGATTATGTTGCCTATATTTTTTTGCATTACATCCTACATACTTAGTATATTTAACCATACTAACGTATACTCTATGCTTACATGGTATTATTATATAGGAACGGGAGCTCCTATTGATTCTCCTGCACATGGCTAGATGGATTGTTCAAGTTAGCTTTTGGTGAGTCCTCAAGTCCGGGGATAATATCTATCTTCTCTCATGCTTATGTTTAGACTATATATCTTATATACTTGGATTACCTATTATCAATATTATAAGGGTGAGCCTGATTTCTTGTCTTGGCCCCCACTAAGTTCTATGTTTAGAGGTCTTGTTGGACAAGTTATGTAAAGATGCTATGGGCTTGAATCCCTCTTTGACTCCATTGATATTTTATGAAATGAAGGTTTTCACTTAGTCTATATGCCCTTATTTCTTACTTTTAATTGTGTTTAATTGCTTCAGCAACCAAGGATGTGTAATGATATGTTATGAGGCTTGCTTGGGGTTCCTTCAGGTCCCCTATACGTCGTGTCACATCTAGGCCCTTGTTTGGATCATGACAAACTTGGTATCAGAGCACTAGATTGTTAATGGTTCTTCGAGTCTAACATACTGCGTCGATTATAGTCTTATTCATGGTTGGGAAGCGCGCGACAACTATGAATGGGAGGCTATGAGGCATTTTAGAAAATGTTTCCTTTCTTCTTGATCTATGTCGTGCGTTTGAGTTAAGTCTCCTAAGTTATTTCTTATTTTAATCTTTGTGTTTCAAAATATGTCTCAAGCTACTCAAGATGGTGATATATCGAATATGGAGGTTTACAATGCTTTATGGGTATTGACCAAAGCGGTGACAAAGTTGACAACTCAACTTAATCAACAATTGAGTGCCCCCGAGCTTCAAGTGGTAAGAGGGAGGAGATTGGGGCCAAGAGGGCCCATTTTAAAGGAAAGTTCCAAAGTCCCAAAGATAGAGGTTATGCTATGTGTCCAACATGTGATAAGGTTCATAGAATCCCATGTTTGAGGGGCACCAATACTTTCTTCAGTTTTGATAAAGAGGGGCATAAGAGGATGGATTTCCCTCGTAAACGCAATAAGAGTAAAGGGGGTGATGATGGCGTGACTCATCTTATGCCTAAAATGTGGGAGGAATCATAGTGGCGCATGTTGGAGTAACACGGATGCATGCTTTGGGTATAGTAAGATGGGCTGCAAAATTTTGGATTGTCCATATGCTCACAACAAAGGTAAAAATTGCCGACCACAAGGCAAGGTGATCATGTTGATCTAGAGGCTCAAGGAGTGGATGTGGCTACCATTATGTTGAAATTTCCTTTGGCTTTAATGTGTATGCATTGATGGGATTGGGTGCCACTATCTCTTTCATTATTCCTTCTTCGTTACTAGTGGGCTTCAAGTGTTCCCCGAGTTGTTGTGTGAATGATTGGAGTCTACCCCTTCGTTGGGTCTATTGTTGTTAGAAAGTTCATAACTATTGTTTCATGTTCATATTGCATTAGGTCTTGCCTTGTGGCTTGTTGGAGTTGATTTAGTGGATTTGATTTCATACTTGGGAAGAATTAGTTGCATGCATATTGTGTCTCCTTTGATAGTAGAACCCATAGAGTTAGATTCCAATTCCCTAATAAACACGTCCTTGAGTGGGGGCTTGTAATGTGGTTGTGAGGGGATCAGTCTATTTCTTGTCTTAAGGTATAATTGATCTCTAGGGGTTGTATTTATTATCTAAAGTCTCATGAATAGGGTCTTTATTCCCTACATTATTATGTTTATGGTAGTTTTGGTGGTTATATGTTAGTTTGTTTCCCAAGTGAGGCGGAGCATGTGAGTCATTTGAGGGTAGCACTACAAAGTTTAGGGAAGAGAAGTTGTATGCTAAGCATGAGAAGTGCGAGTTTAGTTGCAAGAGGTTTCCTTCCTAGGTCATGTGTTGTCGGGGGATGGTGTTATGGTGGATCCTAAAAAGACGGGAGTGATCGAGGGTTTTCCTAGACCTTTGATTTCATCAAATATTAGGAGCTTCTTGGGCTTAGCGGGTTATTGCTGGAGTTTGTGAATAGATCCTTTTCTATTTCTTCTCCTATGACTTAGTTGATTCCAAGTAAGGCTAATGTTGTGACTGACATTTTGAGTAGGGCGATTTGATAGGTCTGGGAGTTGCTATTTCTTTTGTCATTCCTTTGCATTAGAAAGTTTCATGTGTGTCCCGAATGGTGACATAAGTCTGTTGTGACTAAAAGGTCTATGATGGGGCAAGTCTGCTGTGATTAAAAGGTCTATCATAGGGCAAGTCTATTGTGACTAGAAGGTCTATAAGGGTTGCCCCATGTTTTTTTATTGCATAGAGTTTTATCTTGTGAACTTGGTTGAATTTGACTTGATGGGTTGGTGGTGTTAGAGCGGTTTAACTGCATGCATATCACACTTCCAATGTGTGTAGAACCCATAAGGTGTAATAAGACGGTTAAGGATAGGCGATCTATTTGGTCAACTACAATGGACTAGTCACTTCTCTAAGATTGATCTTTGGTTTGGATTTTGTCCCTAAGTGAGGATGAGGGTAGGTGATAACCCTAAGTGTCTTTCGGACTACGAGTGAGCATTTTGAGTCATGGTGGGGTTGGCTGGTTGACTAATGCATCGATTTGTTTATGGGTTTCATAAAAAGGGTCTTAAAAACCCTACCTTGGCATGTTTGTGGTGACCTCTAGTGATGGAGCCTCAATTTATTTAGAGCTTGAATCATTTCAGAGTGGAGTTGCAAGTTTTGGGAGATGAGTGGTTGTTTGCTAAATATGATAGGTGTGAATTGAGGGCAACAAGAAGGTGGTTAGAACTCCTCAAGGATTATGATATGAATGGGCATTACCAATCCGGTAGGGCTAATGTTGAGGTCGGTGTTTTGAATAGGGTGTCAATGAGTAGCCTAGTTCATGTTGATAGTGGTAGTAGAGAGGTGACTAGGGAGGTCCACTGGTTGACTATGGTGGTGTTGTGGTTGTTGGTGGTTCAAAAGTCTTCCTTGATTGATGAGGTAGAAGTAAAGCAAGATCTTGATTCCTCGTTAGAATTGAAGGCCTTGGTTAGTGATTGGAAGGTGGAGGGTTTCTCTCAAGGGGAAGATGGTGTCCTTAGGTACCAAAATAGGTTGTGCGTGCCTAGTGAGGATGACTTGAGAAAGAGGGTTCTGGATGAGACTAATAATAACTATCGTTCTAGAATTGGTATGGCTCCTTTTGAGGTCATCTATGGTAGGCATTGTAGATCATCGGTTGGGTGGTTTGAGGTGGGAGAAATGACTTTGCTGGGTCCGAATCTGGCTATGGAGGATATGGAGGCTATGGAGAAGGTGAGGTTTATTAGGGGAAGGTTTAAAACATCCCAAAGTTGTCAAAAGTCCTATGCCAATATGAGGAGAAGGGATCTTGAATTTAAAGTTGGTGATTGGATCTACTTGGAGGTTTCACCCATGAAGAGTGTGATCCGATTTGGTAACAGAGGGAATTGAGTTTGTGGATTAGAGGTTCTCATAGAATGTTGAGGAGGATTGGTAAAGTTACATACGAATTAGAGTTTCTTATGAATAAGGATATGGGTCATCCGGTTCTTCCTGCATCTAGGTAGCTGTGATGGTAAGTCAACTGCTATAGAACTCATTGAGGTTATGGGTGTTGTGGAGGATAAGTTGACTTAGGAGCAGATACCAGTGGAGATATTGGATGGATGGATGGGAAGAGTTGATTAATAAGGATGTGGTGTTCGTCAAGGCCCATTGGAAGAATCGTCAAGTCAATAGTCTCTTGGGGAGCCGGAGTGGGCATGGGAAAGCAATATTCATACCTCTTCCATTCTATTCAAGCTTATGTTATCACGTCAAGTCTTTTTTATGATTCCAAGCCTTATTTTTCAGCCCTTTTGTCCTTTGCATGCATTCATGTTTAAGTTGACAAGTTCATGGTGATTTTGATACATTAGTTGAGATTTTTGAGATTATGTTTGAGTGCATTGTTGCATCCATATGTGGGCAGAAAATTATCTTATTTACTTGTCTCATATACCTTTCTTTGACATTCGAGGACGGATTTTCCCAAGGGAGAGATATTGAAATGACCAAAAAGTGTCCGAAAATGTGCCTTGGAAGTGCCTGGAATCGTAATTTCATGTATCTCAAAATCTGTACATGATATCAAAAATCCAACTTAAAATTATTGTTCAAGGGGCAAAATTGAATGGTAAATGGGTCTAACCCTGATTTCAGAGCAACCGTATCAAAATTTGGAAATCGCAAAATGCGATTTCCAAATAGCTCTCCGCGCCCTGGCGCACCACAGTGTTAAATTACTGTAGTTTTTAGTTTGGTCCAAGGCTTTTGGGTATTGGTCCTAAACCTTCGTATACGTGAAAATACCTGTTCTTAGCCATATTTCACCTTCATATCATTCAAGACATTCCCCAATACTCTCTTAAACCCTTAGACTAATATTTCTCTGAAAATTCAAGTGTCCTAATCTCTTCTGGATCTTAAGGAATTCATCCAAGCTTCAAGTCTCCATTTACATCTTCTTCAAGGAATTCTCCAAGGTCTATGTGGGTTTCAACCAATAGGTCCTTTCACCCTTGTGCCCAAGCTTCCTTTTTACCTAAATTGCATGATTTCATGTTGATTTACATACAGGTCTTACTTATTATGAATTAGAGTATAAACTATGTTGGGGTTTTATGAAATTGTGACTGTTTTAGCATGTTTTGAGCTACGAATCTAAGATCCATTGTGGGATTTGAAGAAAGGTTTTAATGTATATATCTTGAGGGTGTTACCAAGTATTAATGGATGGTTTTACATTGAATTTTCTTACATGATTTCATCCCTAAATTGCATGGTTTTACACTTACACTAAACACCTGCCATGTGTTTGATAAAATGTCCGGTTATGATTTCTTAAGGAATTGAAGGTCCAATGCATGTTTATGAGTTGAATGACTTTATGATGATGAAAGGAATGTAGTATATGATATTCTCCTATATAGTGTTAGGAAATGACCATGCCCCACTAGAGGGGTTGTGAGCCCGGGTAACCATGTCGAGGAGTTTATACCTTGATAACCAGGTTGAGGGGTTGGCACCTCAATCACCATACGTGATAGGTGAGATGTTCCACCAACCATGTCCTATTTCCACTTTTATAACTGGGTTCGGTTCCTCAGTCATCATGGGTGGTACGGTGAGATTATCCACCAACCATGTCGAGGGTTTTATACCTTGATAACCAGGTTGAAGGGTTGGCACTTGAATCACCATGGGTGGTAAGGTGAGACGATCCACCAACTATGTCGAGGGGTTTGTACCTTGACAACCAATTGAGGAGTTGGTAGCTCAATCTCCATAGGTGGTAGGGTGAGATAGTCCACCAACCAATTGAGGGGTTGGTACCTCAATCACCACGGGTGGTAGGGTGAGAAGATCCACTAACCAATTGATGGGTTGATATCTCAATAGACTATGAATCCTATAATGATGGTCTCTTCTTTCACATGTATTATGTTCTCTATAAGCTTGATTTCACTACAAGCATGTTCGTACATGACATATTGTTATTATGCTATCCATTGCCTATATTTATGCATTTAGATTATGTTGCCTATCTCTTGTTGCATTGCATCCTACATACTTAGTATATTCAAATGTACTAACATATACTTTATGCCTACATGATATTACCATGTAGGAATCAGAGCTCCTATTGATTCTCCTCTACGTGGCTAGATGGATTATTCAAGTTAGCTTTTGGTGAGTCGTCAATTTTGGGGATAATATCTATCTTCTCTTATGCTTATGCTTAGACTATATCTTGCATACTTGGATTACCTATTGTTATTATTATGAGGGTGAGCCCGGTTGCTTGTCTTGGCCCCACTAAGTTCTATATTTATAAAATTACATGAGAGAATTACATGTTTATGAGAATTTCACCCATGGAGTCCAACCTTCCTTTTTTATGAAAATTGCATGTTTTCAAGTTGTATTACTAATGGGTATTACTTATTATAAATCATGATTACAAATTATATTTGGGTTTAATTGAATGTTGATTGGAAAGACATGTCTACCTATTTCAAGCTTATACTATGAGATGGTTTGTCTATTTTGAATATGCATGCTTTGAGCTATGCAACTATGATCTATTATGAGATTTGATGATAAATTTTAAGGTATCTTACATTAGGGTTTTACTATGTGTTGGTGGTTGATTTACATTGAGTTTTCTCATAATATTTCACTCTCGAATTTCAAAATTTTGAACTTGCATTACACACCCGCCAAGTGTTTGATAAAATATCTTGACAAGGATTCTTGAGTTATTTATGATTTTGGTTTACACGACCTGTTGCGGCAAATGCTTGTCAAAAAGCGTTTGTAACTAATCGTGTAGGGGATTTTGGT
>JAOTQR010037731.1:0-15617 GCA_025774065.1 Solanum ossicruentum | reverse complement strand
TTTCGTACTGACCCCTTCCTTCGGGGGGGTTGCGTTCATGCCCGCAGGTACCGACGAACAGGTGCGAGACCCTCTTGTCTAGGATCTCCAGTTCCAACTGCAGTGCCCCTTTTGTCTCAGGAGCCAGCTATTGGTAGCTTCGCAGATTCACACGTTCTGTAATTATATTATGTGTAAATACGCATACAGTTTGGCATCTTTGTATAGAGGTCTGCGGATACTAGTGGGTATGTAAGAGGTACTTGAGTACATAGTCTATTGTATGTTTTGATACCTGATTAGGTGGCGAGACCGCATTATTTTATGTATGACAGATCATTAGGCGGCAGGACTGCAGCGGAGACCTTGTCGCCCGCATTTATGTACATGTATAAATAGAGATATATACATATTTGTATTGTTGTCCAGAATACTGCTGGATTGTAATTGCAGGTGTGGTTAGTTAATAAAACAGAGGAAACTCTGCCGAAATTCCGATAGGTTTCCAGGTCGGATAGATTGGGAAACTCAGGTTAACATGTGTCTAGGTGTCCCTATCGGGCACTGGTCACGACCCTAGGATGGGGTGTGACAACTAGGGGAGTGAATCTATCCCAAAACTAGTTCATCTCAGTGGCTAATGAGGAAGGTACCGTAGTACAATCTATCCTATGCTGGCTACATAGTTTATGAGTTCGAGTAATTAATTCTATTCTCACCCATATCGATACTCAATACTACTGCCAAAATTTTATATAGCTCATACTTAAGACTCAGAATTCTAAAAATCTATTTTCTCGGGAACTTAGCCCAACTTACTACTCAACTTTCTCATTTGACTTCTTTAACTTAACTAAAAACTAGAATCAATTCAGTGACTCTAAACATGCTAGATTTTCTTAGCTAATATGCAAAAAAAAAGAGTAACTTTTAAAGATGCATTTCTTGAACTTAGCTTAAATGTACTCAAACTAGTCTTTTCTTTTCTTGAAATAATATCATGATTTTCAAGAAAACTCAGCAACAATAAATCTTGATCATAAATGAATATAACTTGATACAATTCTTTAATTGAGGGATGTAGAGACCAAGAGTTATAATATTCATCAAGAATCTACGGAATTTATCATGAAAATCAACATACTTTCAAAGTTTACGAGTATTCAGTCTCAATTACTAATTGAGAGTTCACGGGTGAAAACTAGCTTCTATTTCTAAAGATATTATCAAAGATAATGCTTTTAGGTGGCCTTATATATCTTGGAATGACTTCTTGAGGAATTGGAAGGAATCCCTAAGCTCTACTACCGTTTTCTGAATTCTTGAGCGTACGTTTCTTGAGAGGGTTTGCTTGATTGAATGAGTAAAATAATATGTTTTGAACTTAAATCGACTTTAAAACTGATTAATTAGGATATAGGGTGTGAGAAAGGTCGAAATTGCCCCTCCTTATTAAAAGAATAAAGCTGCTCCGAAATTGCACTAGTGTGCGACGCACACTAGTGTTAATTTCAACTTTTTCGCAAATCTACATTTTTCATCAAATTTCAGAAAAGCACAAGTGTGGTTCCACATCCTCTTCGTGTCGCGAAAGGGGCACGGAAACCCACTATTTTCGACTTTCTTCAAAAAAAATAAATCATGTTTTTTTGAGTTAAAGTCGAGTCGAGACCATTTTGCGAGTCAGTTTTTTGCACTTATCACAAATTCGGTCTTGGATTCGCAAATAGAACATGGGAAGACACCTTACACGCTAGGTTAATTCTAGGGACATTTTGGTATTTTCACGAGTGTTACAGTTGATCTGCGCCCTTAGCGCGACGTGGAGGGGATGCAGAGTAACACTTGTTTTTTTAAAAAATTTTCAACAGAAACTTGGAATTTCGAAAATTTGCAAAAATATACATGTCCGCGCCCTTGGAAGGACGCGGACATGTGTATGCGTGAAATACAAATTTTCTTTTCATTCAAGAAGGGTCTTTTGGTCATTCCCAATCCATTTCTATCCCAAAATTTGTTTAAAAATCATTTATACCGATTGAAGGTTCCAAAAATCTAATTTTCCTTCAATTTCTACCCGAAGAAGTTCTGAGAGAGGAGACAAGAAAGCCTAGGGGATTACAAGTTCGAGTCTAATTCTTGTTGAAGATTTGTACAATCTTCATCCCAGGTATGTAAAGGCTACCCAAAATATGAGATTGTTCTCCCATGTGCCCCATTGAATGTAGTAGGTTAATAGATGAAGTCGATGAGTCTTATTTGACAAATTACTACATGATATCTTGAAAGTTACTGCTAATCTACATATACTTTCTTAAATTGGTGATCATCACAATTTAAATTACTTGATTGATTGATTATTTGAACTACTGTGTAAATTATATATGTGCAATTGTTAAAGAAAATCCATGAATAAAGCTAGGGGTCGACATCTAGAGTCTGGATTACGTATGTATGCATGATTATTTTGGTCTGGGTCTTGATTTGAGTAAGTACTGATGATAATATTACTGGAATTAATAGAGGGTGAGACTCTTAGAGTCTTTACGAGGTCACACTTGAGTTCTAAAGAATGTTCATAATATTCCTGAGTTGAGAGATGATGAGATGAGATGATGCCCTTGTCCAAAAGAGACTAAATGATGAGAAACCTTGATGTTGATATTTATGAGCATGTTGAGTACTGAGAGGAGTATTGAGCATCGAAAATGAGCAAGAGTGAATCCTACTTGCACCCATTAACTATGTGATCAGTATAGAAAAGGATTAGACTGTGAGAAAAGGATGTTTCCTTAGTCCAAAAAGAGGACTCGATGGTATTATAAACCCCAAGATATACACCCTTTCACCCTAGCAATGTACTGGGAGGATGCCACAACGACATCGTTTCATTGTACCTTCACTGGCTCATAAGTGATGGGTGTAGGTCTCAGAAACTCCCAGATAGGTCTCCTGATGATAGTACTCTGATGTTGAGGTGATAGTATGAGTCTTAATTGATGGTGATATCGATAGAGTTTTATTTCTTATCTTGAGTTGACACTGAGAAATCGATGAGCTAAGGTCATACTATATTGTCTTGTCTTTACTATTTACTTAGCCCATTTTACATACAATATATTCCATGTACTAATACCTCTTTAGTGCTGCATCATTTTATGATGCAGATTCAGTAGACAGAGGAATTCAGCAGGCGAATCATTGAGGTTTAGAGTTCTTTGATTTCAGACAGTGGTGAGTCCTCCCACGCATTTGGAGGATGTTTTTCTCTTTATTTCTGTCTAGTTATTTCATTAGGTTGTGGTAGCCATGGCCTGTCATGGTACTTTCTTAGACAGTAGTTATAGAGGCTTCATAGACGTAGACAGATGACAGTTGATGTTGGGGTTCCTTTTCCCCCTATTATTCTACTTTTAAACTAAGTTTATTTACTTAATCTTGCTTTATGTGATGGGTGTTGAATGATGACTCTTGTAGCCCACAGACAACTAGAATATTTCTTTAATAATATCACTAAATCAATTGATTGAACGAATGCGATGCGACTAGTGGTTCGCTTGGGGGCTAGCAATAGTCTCTGAGTGCCAATTACGCTTAGGGTACCCTCCTGGGGCATGACAAACTTGATATTAGAGTACAAAGTCCGAGTGTTAAGGAGGTTTATGAAGTCATGTCTAGTAGAATCTTGTTTATGGGTATGTTGTATACCACACTTCATAAGTAGGAGGTTATAAGACATTAGGAAGTGTTATCCTTTTTCTATGATCTGAATTCGTGCGATAGAGTTTAACCTCTATGAAAAATCTCCTTCTAATTCTTGTGTTATATATATTGCAGAAAATGCAGCCAAAGTGAACTGCTCAGAGAGATGCCTCAGCCCCAGCTGCTGAGAACACCCAACCCAAAGTCCCACTTCAAACAGAGACGAGGAGACGGGGATGGCCTGCCAAGACTGCTGAGGTCCCATAGGCGCCCCCTGCTAAGCACCAGCTAGCTCCCAGCACAGAGGCACAGTTTAGGGGAGACATCACTATGCTGACTCAGCTGGTGGCTTCCCAGGGTAACAGCTGAGGTCCTCAAGCTCCTAGCTCTAGCTCACAGGAGTCCTCAGTTGCAACCTGACTCAAAGATTTCTTGAGAATGAACCCACCAATATACACGAGGTCGAAGGTTGAGGAAGATTCATAGAATATCATTGATGAGATTTACAAGGTTTTGAAAACTATGCAAGCCACATAGATCAAAAGAGTTTTGCTTGCCTCCTACCAGTTGAAAGATGTTCCTAATGTTTGGTATAATCAATGGGAGGATAGTAGAGGTAAGGATGCTGAGTCTGCAGAGTGGGAGGAGTTTGAAGCTGGCTTTCTCGACCATTTCTTTCCTCAAGAGTTGAGGGAGGCAAAGGTGGATGCGTTCTTGAACTTGAAGCAAGAAGGAATGATAGTTAAGGAGTAAAACCTTAAGTTTATTAATTTGTCTAGGTATGCTCCAGAGATGGCCCAAGACATGAGGTCCAGGATGAAGAAGTTTGTGTTTGGTTTGGGCAGGCATGTGCAGAAAAAGTGCAAGGCAGCCTTGTTGATCCCTGACATGGATATCTCCAGGATGATGGTGTATGCACATCAGACAAAGGAGGATAAGAGAAGAGATAAGAAGGAGCAGATGAACAGAAAGGCAAAATCAGCAGGACATGAGCCTAGCCAGTAGAGGCAGAATAAGGGTGACAAGTCCTATTTCTAGAAAAGATCATCTTATTATGTACCTTCTGTAGCGAGTACGCCTGTTCAGCCAAACAGGTATGATCAGAAATCTCATGGTTACCAGTATTATAGGGCTCAGGGTGCTCTGTCTCAAGAAAGTATGACTCAAGACCTGAGGGGAAAGCCACCTTGTGGCAATTGTGGGAAGCTCCATTTAGGTAGGTGCCATTTAGGCACAGATGTTTGCTTTCTATGTGGGCGGATGGGTCACTTCCAACATGAGAGCCCAAAGAGGAGACGAGGTGAACAAAGCAATAGAGCACAGTCCTCCTCAGCATCCCCAGTTGACTGTCATCACAAGGCTAATACTACAGGTATAGGAGGTGGGACAAACGCCTTATGCTATGGGTAATAGACAAGATCAGGAGGCTGCACTAGATTTTGTTATGGGTATGCTTCGAGTATCTACCTTTGATTGTTATGCATAACTTGATTCAGGTGCCACTTGTCTTTTGTGACTCCCTATATGGATAGTAAATTTGGGATTCTTCTAGAGCGTTTGCTTAAACCTTTTGTTGTTTCCACTCCTACTGGTGTATCTATCTTAGCTGAAAGAATTTACAGGGATTGTGTAGTATCTATTTATTATAGGGACACTTTGGCTGACTTGGTAGAATTAGAGATGGTTAACTTTGATGTGATACTTGGCATCGATTGGCTTCACTCCTATTATGCTTCTGTTGACTATAGAACCCAAATTGCTAAGTTCCAATTTCCTAATGAGCCTGTTCTAGAGTGGAAAGGGAGTTCAGTTGCACTTAAGGGCAAGTTTATCTCTTATCATAGAGCCAGAAAGTTGATCTCCAGAGGTTGTATTTATCACCTCGTGCGAGTTAAGTCTGATGTTGTTGAATTTTCTACTCTTGAGTCAGTCCCTATTGTGAGTGAGTTTCCTGAGGTGTTTCCTGATGATCTACCTAGAGTCCCTCATGATAGAGAGATTGACTTTGGGATTAATATTATTCTCGAGACCCAACCTATTTTAACTCAATCTTATAGAATGGCCCCCGCAGAGTTGAAAAAATTAAAATACTTGTTAGAGAAAGGTTTTATAAGGTCTAGTGTCTCTCCTTGGGGTGCTACTGTCCTAGTCGTGCCTAAGAAATATGGGTTTCTCAGAAGGTACATAGATTACCGGCAATTGAACAAGGTCACAATAAAGAATAAGTATCCTCTTCCCAGGATAGATGATCTATTTGGCCAACTTCAGGGTGCTACTTGTTTCTCCAAGATAAACATCATATCGAGTTACCATCAGTTGAACGTGAGGGAAAGTGATACTCCAAAGACTGCCTTTAGGACACGGTGTGACCACTTTTAGTTCTTGGTCATGTCTTTAGGGTTGACAAATGCTCCTGCGGCTTTCATAGATTTGATGAATAGGGTATTCAGACCGTATCTTGATATGTTCGTGATCGTATTTATTGATGATATTTTGGTGTATTCAAAGGGTGAAGAGGAGTATGCTAATCATCTTAGAGTGGTTTTGCAAACTCTCAAAGACCATGAGTTATATGCGAAATGCTCAAAGTATGAGTTTGGGTCAAGTTCGTGGCTTTCTGATGATGTTCACGCTCCAATAAGAAAGCGATTGCTGTCAGCAATTAACCAAACCAAAGGTTAGGGTCGAATCCACATGCAGAGAATCTCTAGGCAATTGCTCAAAGTTATTTATTTGGTCCTTGAGCTTCAGTTTCTTTGACCTCGGAAAATATCTCTGTAAGAACACTCTCTGAAGCTTTGACCAACTTGTTATGGTAACTGGAGGAAGCTCAGACAACCACAAAGCTGCATTGCCAGCCAATGACAGTGGAAACACCCTCAACCCAACAACATTAATAGAGATATTTTGTGTCCCCATGACACTTTTGCACACAAAGATGTCATTTTGAAGATGACGGTGAGGATCCTCTGAAGGTAGCCCTATGAATAAACCACGATTTTGGAGCATCTAGAGCAACCCACTTGATACCGCAAACTTAGCATCTTCTAGTAAAAGAGGCAATACTATAACACCGATAACGTCCATGGCCATAGGGTTCAATCGATATTGATTCCATCCATAAGGCGTTTTCATTGAAGTCCCTAAGTTGTGGCTTGCTATCCCTTAATGGTGGATTCTCCTCTCTTCCCATATCATCATCATTCATATTTATCTTTTCCTCAACCGCAACATCTTCATTCACTTAAACCATTCTTCTAAAATGTTGATAGATCTCCAAATTAATTGGAACTAAAGAATCACCTTGGCTCCTTGTACCGGGCATACAACCTAGCACACCTGCAAGTTAAATCAAACAACAAGAACAAAAACAAAAACAAAAACAAAGACAAAAGTAAAATACAAGAGACTCTAAAAATTAACACTAGAACTAACTAATAGTGAAATCAAGTCAAAACCTAACTATATTCCCCAATAATGGTGCCATAATTTTGTATGGTGTTCACACTCCAATAAGAGAGCGGTCGTTGTTAGCAATTAACCTAACCGAAGGTTAGGGTCGAATCCACAGAGAATACAGAGTTTGACTACAGGAATTTGCTATCTATCATTTCGAGTATCAATAACTAAAATCTTTATATTAGGGGGTTCTGATTCAAGAACAAAATAAAACAAATGTATACTACGATACGGAGAACCACTCAATTTTAGGGATAGCTTGGGAATTGTGTTTTCCATGGTTCGTTGACTCGATTACCTTAGGTAGCATAACTACAATTGGAGATTCGCATGTAGGATGGTAAATTAGGTTCTTCTAGCCCTCTTGTGAAGGTGAAGGTCGAATTTCACCATAGCGCTTGGTCGGCTACCATGGCGTGCCAACTAACCATTATCTATTGTCCCAGTCAACCTCCCCTTGGTCAGGTTAGGTTGATTAGACGAGAACACATCAATCAAATTCTGTCATCTACTTCCCTTTTCCTATCTGTCACTACCTTGGTCGGGATCATAATAATAGGCGGGGTTTAGTGTTGGCCACCACCAAGCAATAATCATAATGAAGGGAAATAAATAATACATGCAAAATCCCAATCATAGAAATGCACTAAACCTAGGTTATCTCAAGTTAAATATCCATGGTTCCCACAACCCCAAGTTGTGGGTGCTTAGTTACATATGACTAAGGCAAAACCAACATAAATGCAAATAAAAGTCATGATTGAGAATTTTTACCCAAAGCAATGAAGATTAAAGACACCACAAGTTGCAAACCACAAGCTTGATATATTCCAAGAGAAAATGATAAACTAAACTAAAAAACTAAAAAGTTTCCTTGAGAGTATATTCAAAGATGATATTTCCTTCTCTGTTTCAAATCCTCTCAATAAAACCCTAACTTAAACTATTTATAGTATTTACGAAATAACCCTAAAATTACATGAAAAAGACAGCTGGCAGCTGGTATGCCTCGCAGGTATGACTCGTAGTAGTCGGGGTCTTATATTAGGTTCTTGGTATCTTGGACTCAACTGGTATAACCCACTGATACAAGTCATTACTTGGGCTTCGACTCGTATTCTCCTATCATAATCTAGGCCTTCAATTTTCAGTCCAATAGTTTGGCTCTCTGATTCCTGCTACAAGTCCACCTATACAAGTCGTAGACGACTCGTAAGATGGACTCGTATGGTTGACCTCCACTTTGCAAATTTCTGAGTTTTTGATCTCTATTTCTTACTATGATAGCACCCTACGACTCGTAGCTTAGGCTATGACTCACAGGTGAACTTGTATGTCCTAGCTTCAGCAAAATCTATAATTTTTTTTCCAAAAATATGCCAACTTGACTTTTCTGCAAGAACAACACAAAAACATATAAAAATCATAAAATTGCTTTAAGAACTCACAAAATGTCTTATTTTAGGCATCAAATATGTTGTATTTTGATAGCACATCACTTTTCTAGGCCATGTTATTTCGGGAGATGGTATTTAGGTAGATACTCAGAAAATTAAAGTGGTTAAGAACTGGCCTAGACCAACTTCTCTGACAGAAATAAGAAGCTTTTTAGGTTTGGCAGGCTACCATCGTAGATTTGTTGAGGGCTTCTCTTCTTTGTCAACAACATTGACTAAGTTAACTCAGAAGAAGCCCAAGTTTAAGTGGTCTGAGTAATGTGAAAATATTTTCCAAGAGTTGAAACTAGATTAACTATACCACTAGTTTTGACCTTGCCAGACGGGTCGGGAGACTTCGTGATATACTGTAATGAATCCAGAGTTATACTGGTTGTGTGTTGATGCAGAGAGGGAAGGTGATAGCTTATGCTTCCAAACAACTTAATATCCATGAGAAGAATTATCTTACTCATGATCTCGAGTTGGCAGTGGTTGTGTTCACACTTAAGATCTGACGTCACTATTTGTATATAGTATATGTGGATGTGTTCACTGACCACAAGAGTTTGCAATATGTATTCAGTCAGAAGGAGCTTAACATGTGGCAGAGGAGATGGTTGGAGTTGCTCAAGGACTATGATATGAGCATCCTCTACCACCCAGGTAAGGCTAACATTATTGTTGATGCTCTTAGCAGGTTGTTTATGGGTAGCGCTGCCCATGTGGAGGAAGAGAAGAGATAATTTACTAAGGAAATTGATAGATTGGCTCGACTGGGAGTGCAACTTGAAGAGAACAATGAAGGTGGGATCAATGTTCAAAATCGCTCTGCTTTGTCCTTAGTGTCAGAAGTGAAGGAAAAGAAAGACCAAGATCCTGTCTTGTTCTAATTGAAAGAAGTAGTTCACAAGCAGAAGGTGATGGTTTTCTCCAAGAGGGGTGGGGTATTGAGATGCCAGGGTAGATTATGTGTCCTGTTGTTGATGGTGTCCAGAGAGGATCATGGCCAAATATCATAGCTCTAGATGTTCCATCCATCCTGGTTACAACATTATGTACCACGAGTTGAGAGAAGTCTATTGGTAGAATGGAATGAAGAGGGACATTGTGGAATTTATCTCTAAATACCCCAATTGTCAATAGGTTAAGGTTGAACATCAGAGACCATGTGGATTATCCCAGTGTTTTAAAATTCCTGAGCGAAAATGGGAAATGATCAACATGGATTTTACTACCGGCTTACCAAGATCTTGAAAGCGACATGATTCGATATAGGTGATTATGGATAGGATGACCAAATCATGAGGTTTGGCAAGAAGTGAAAGTTGAGTCTACGCTACATCGGACCATACCAGATTGTGAGGTGGATTGGGAAGGTCGCTTATGAGTTAGACCTGCCTTCCGAGTTAGATGGAGTCCATCTAGTGTTTCATGTTTCAATGGTGAAGAAGTATTTAGGAGATCTTGCTTTGGCAATTCCTATAGGAGTAAAGGATTAGCTTGTTCAATGAGGAAATTTCAGTCCAAATCCTTGATAGAAAAGTTCGTAAGCTGAGGAATAAAGAGATAGCCTCCATCAAAGTTCTATGGAGGAATCAATTTGTTGAGGAAGCTATGTGGGAAGCTAAGGAAGTGATGAAACTCAAATACCCTTACCTATTCATGTCAAATGATGATGATGTTGAAGGTAATGTCCCTATCCTTAACGCTATTAAAGTCACATTTCTTGAGTTGATGCATTATTTCTATTCCGAGTTTAAGACAGAGATAGATAAGTGATGGATAGTTGAGAGTTCGAGAGTTCTCGAGTGAGAAGTAAGATGAGTTTTGAGTCTACTCATGCTTTGTTTTTGCTTTTCCTCATCATCCAGGGAAAAATGATCCCAATGGGGAGATGATGTAACACCCAATAAAATTATTGAAATGCCCCTAAAACATAATCGTGTGCATAACACATCTTCCAAAGCTGAAAAATCCAAGACCAGATTTGCAATCAGCGTGAAAAAACAAGTGGGAAAATAGACTCAACCCGATTTTAGAACAAGCGGGTCAAAAAATAATTTTTGCTAATTAATTCCGAGATAGTGAGGGTGCACGCCCAGAGCACGATGCGCCTAGGATGCAGACCCACACTTAATTTTTTTTAATATTTTGATGAGAATTGGAAATCATGAATGTTAGCTAAATATACATGTCCACGCTAGGGATATGGTGTACGAGGTGAGATTTTTCTTCTTTTATTCTAAGAAAGGGTAGTTTTGACTTTTCCCACCTTTTTTAAGCCTTAAGTACATCGATTTTCACCGGATTACTCCCTAAAATATATTATTTTATTCACGTTAATGTTAAAAATCTTCCAAGAACTCAAGCGTACACTCTAAGGCAAGGTTATGGCTTTCAAGAATTCTCCCCAATTCTTCCAAGAAGTTGATTCCTCAGGTATGTAAGGCTCTCCAAAAGTTATTCTATTACTATTTTAGAATCTTAAATCACTAGTTTTCACTGAAGATTTCAACTACAAGTTGAGATCAAAGTTCCCTTCATTACTAGCAAAGTTCATCAAAGTACTGTTCATGTATATTTTTTTGATAGGGATCATGACTCTTGTTGATTTTACTATTGACTTAAGATATTGAGACATGATTCACAACTATGGTTGAAATTATGAGAACCCTATATGTATTTCATGAAAAGTTATAAAGTTTACAATTTGAGTTAAGTCTAAGAAGTATTTTAAAACCTTATGTTTCACTATAGCTGAGTAACTAGTTATGTTTTGAGATACTTGTATGAATATTGTTTTTCTTGTTTTGTTAAAGAAAAAAATCAAGTTGAGCAAAGTTTAAGAAAATCTAAGTTGGGTAAGCCCCAAAAGATCAAAGAGATATCTTGAGAACTCTTACTATTTAGTTGTGAGCATTACAAAAGTTATTTTAGGAGTAGTATTGAGCACCGATGTAAGTGAGAGTATAATAATAACTTGAACTCATAAACCACGTAGCCACCATAGGATAGGACTGTACCAAGGTACAATTCCTCACATGCCACTGAAATAACCTAGTTTTGGGATGGATCTACTCCCTAGTTTTCGTTCCTTACCCCGGCAAAGTATGGGACAGCTCTGGTAACGTAGGCAAGACGTATCACCACAAGGCTCATAGTGGTGGTTGTCGGTTAGAGAAACTCCCTAAGTTAGATTTTTAAACATAGACTTTCAACATGTTTCTATTTTCAGCATGTGTCATAATTATTACTTATGGACTTTATTTTGAGATGTGCTTTTGTTACTTTGTACATACGTACCCTGAGTTTTCATTTTGGCCATTTTACATACCGTACATTCCACGTACTGACGTTCTTAGGACTTGCATCATTTTATGATGCAGACGTAGGTGACAAAGCCCCTAAGTAGACGCTCTGTTGAGGACCAGACACCCATCCAGCTATCAGTGAGGCGTCTTCTCACTTAGAGGCTTGAAGTCATTATTTATTTTTTTCTAGTATTTTCTTTTTCAGTTGTGGCTACAATGGGGCTTGTCCCAGTAGTTGTTACAGATTATTCTAGTTAGAGGTTGCATAGATTATGTGACAAGTATTTTCAAATCTCCTTGTTGAGATAATTCTCTATTCAGTTTATTCAGACATTTTAGTATTCTCAACTTATTATGTATGTCTTTTCATTATTATTTAAGTCTTCCGTTGAGTAAGTAGTCAGACCAAGTGGTTCGCTTGGGACCAAAAATGGTTCTGAATGTCGGTCACGCCTGGGGTGTGAACTCGACGCATGACATTCAACCCATTATATACAGTCTTTTCATAGTTTAGTTACTTTTTTTATTAGTTATTTTACGTTTTTTTAAAATCAATTTGACTAATTTTTAAAGTTAAATTAGATTACATTAATTTGATATTTGAAAACAAAAAATCAGATATTCCAAAACTATATGAAACATACTATAAGTTACGATTTTTTTTTGTATCAATATGTTAACAAATATATTTATATATATATGTATGTACCTTAAAATATTAATCAAATTTCATATTATATAACTCTCAAAAAGGAAACTTCGACAACTAAAAAGGAATAAATAGAGTAATTTAAATATACAAAAATAAATGTTCTTCTTAATTTTGATAGTGAACTTTTATATCGCTACAAATCAAGTACTTAATAATCAATTAATTAGTGGAATCTTCTCGATACTTGGATGACTATATAAAGAAAAAAATAAAAGTATTTTGGTGGAATTTCTCAATACTTGAATGATCATATAATTAAGAAAATTCAAAAGTGATTTTTATGAGATCTTATCTATGCGTGGATGACCACGAGGAATAAAACTTTAAAAGTGACTCTAATGAGATTTTCTCAAAACTTGAACAATCATATAAGGAAAAAAATGACTTTAATGATATTTTCTCAATATTATATCAATTTATATTAAATTAAGTTAGAAAAATCATTAATACTCTAATTAATGGTAGGGTAAAATGAGAAAAAATTAATTAATGCATCCTAATTCAGTAAGTGCCCTTATAATATGTGACAAATATTTATAGAAAGATGCTATCATAATTTAGTAAGTGCTCTTATTTATACAAATATTTATATATGTATCTATTTATATATAGAGAATTAACTTAATCTTATATAAATTTCAATAAAGGAATATCATTTAATTATTCATTCATAATTCCCTATATAAATCAACTAAAGTAGAAAAAGATTATTTCAAAGAAATTTAAAATGAGTTGCATCAAAAGCTTTCGTATTTTACTCATTATTTTATATGTAGCTAATATACGTCTAGCAACATCGTCGTTTGATAGTACTTACGAAGTTCATATCATCAATGCTCTTCCCAATAATGATGAACCTCTATGGTATCATTGTGCATCTAGAGACGATGATTTTGGATATCATACTCTTAAAGTGGGTGATGATTTTCATTTTGATTTTCACGAGAATTTTTCGGGAACCACTCTCTATTTTTGTCATTTTTGGTGGGGTAAAAAACAAAATGTGTTTGATGTTTTTAATGCTGATTTGTTGGAAACTATTTGTTCTCCTATTGTGTCTAGTTTCCATGTTTGTTACTGGAGTGTACAAATAGATGGTTTTTATGCTGGTAATGACCTTGATAAACTACAATTTAAGTATGGTTGGAATTTTTAATATTAGAATTTGTAGGAGTGAGAGAAATATGTATATTAATGTGGAATAATATTACGTTTGGTCCCTAAAATTATTAAATAAACTTTGCTTTATTGGTTCCTGTGTTATATTTTATTCATTTTTTTATTTATCATCTACTTTATTCTGCTCTATGAGTTCGTGGTAAGGTTAGCTTACATTCTATCCTTTCCCAGATC
The DNA here is from genome assembly GCA_025774065.1 of Solanum ossicruentum. Classification (NCBI taxonomy): domain Eukaryota; kingdom Viridiplantae; phylum Streptophyta; class Magnoliopsida; order Solanales; family Solanaceae; genus Solanum; species Solanum ossicruentum. The sequence continues at coordinate 1,662 of JAOTQR010037731.1, read as the reverse complement.
GCACTTGTGGGATTCCATTGAGTATGTTGTTGTTGTTTATTTTTATTTATCATATTTATTTTGAAAGAGTTAATTTAATTATTGTTTTAAATTAAATTGAATTAAATTAGCTTAATTTCATATTTTAAAATTAGATATTTGAAAATTATACAAAAAATATTGTAAGTTGCAATCTTACTCATATTTATAAGATGTAAAAGTATATCTTATAATATTGGTCAGCGTTTAGAAAATTTGGCTCTAGAGAGATGAAAAGTAAGAAGTAAAAGTGATTTGAGAAAATTTATGGTTCAAATTATTTAATCTTCAGTTAATAAAAATATATTTTTTTTGTCTTTTATGTTAAAAAAATGATTATATTTAAGTTGTTACAAAATCAAAAAAGAAAATAAAGAGACGTTATATATATGGAAAAAAAGCAAGTGGTTGATATTATTGGCTAAAGATTTGACCATTTTTATTTGTCAATGGTGATTTAATAAGAAAATTAATTAATTTTAATCAATCCTTAATCACTATTTTAAATTGAATTCTTCCTCCATTACACACCATGTGTCATGAGACACCCAGATGTTTTATTATTAAGAGTAATTTAATAATTATTGTGATATTTAGTGAAATAAATAAATTAATGAATTTATTACAATAAAGTAAAAATTTTAAATGATCATCAAAAAAGTTAACACTTCTTTACGGGTTTAGCCCATCGTAAAAAATCTCTTCGCAGTTCAGTTACTTCTTTATTGATGATGCGTTTTTTAATAGTCAATTTGATTAATTTTTAAAGTTAAATTTGATGATATTTTAAAACTAAAATTCAGATATTCAAAAATTATGTGAAACATACTATAAATAACGATTTTTTTCTTATTAATATGTTGAAAAAATATATCTTAAAATGTTAATCAAAGTTTATATTGATCGTCTCTCAAAAAGAAAACTTCAATAACTAAAAAAGAACGAATAAAGTAATTTTAATATAAAAATAAATGTTCCTCTTAATCTTAATAGTGAACTTTTATATCGCTACAAATCAAGTAATTCATCAATTAGATTCTTGAGTAAAATTTATTACAATTTATATTGTACATCTTTTAAAATAAATAAGTAGACGTCATGAGTCCAAAAACCTGATATATAATATACTATATTGGGTCATTAGTTTTTTTCGTCAGTTTATATCTTTAGTTGATATACTTAAAATTCGATGACTAAATTTTACTTTTTTGTGTACATAAATTTAGTCTAGATTTTATTCTATAGTCATAATACATAAATTTATCCCTAAACTTGGAGTGAAATCATAAATTGGAATTTAGACTTTCAACTTGCACAAATAGGCACTCTAACTTGTCCATTCTTGAACATTTAAACACAAGGTCCAAGCTGCCTAAGCACGTGAGTTACAATCACGCTGCCGTGTCATTTCTGTTCAATGCTGCGATATCACGTTTGTCCACGCAAGCTGTACCTTTACACGTCGGATTCCGATTTTACACGTGACATTCCTAAAAAAATAAAAAAATAAAATAATTTTTTACATAAATTATAAAATATCACAAAAATTTAAATTTTTTAACATAAATTACAAAAAAATACAATTTTTTTTAAAAAAATTTATTTTTTTTTACATAAATTACAATTTTTTTAAAAAAAATTTAA
>JAOTQR010037700.1:3875-15617 GCA_025774065.1 Solanum ossicruentum | reverse complement strand
GAAACATAACCTCATTTATATAAAATATCTTATTATAAAAAGTTTAGAAAAATAGGAATAACTTACAATAAAATTGTTGAAACTCCCCGCAACAAACCACCTCCTTAATAAAACTCTCAAAATATTTATATAAATAATATTTATATGCTCTCATATGTTGCTTTCTCTATCTAACTTCACTTATTTCTTTCTTAACGAGATTTTTTTTCTTTCATTTCTGTGTGTGTAAGGAAGAAATGAGCTCTGCCATTTATAGGCTTGAAAGGTTACTACTTTTCAATAAAATAAGTTAAAGAAAAGTTAATGGGATATAAAGAGAAGTTAATGGAATATAAATAAGGTTAATGGAATATAAAAAAATTTAATGGAATTCCCACGAATTCTTGTCCCATTCTTGTCTCTTAAAAGATCTATTCTTTTAATATAATAATAAAAAAATCACCAACATCCCACCTTTTGATCAGATCATTACATTGTATCTATCACCTCTTGCGAGTCAAGTCTAATGATATTGAGTCTCCTACTCTAGAGTCAGTCCCGATTGTGAATGAGTTTCCTGAGGATTTGTTTAGAGTCTCTCCTGTTAGAGAGATTGACTTTGGGATTGATGTTCTTCCTGATACCAACCTATCTCAATTCCACCTTATAGCCCCTGCAAAGGTGAAAGAGTTGAAAGAGCAGTTGAGAGATTTGTTAGAGAAAGGCTTTACCAAGCCGAGTGTTTCTCCTTGGGGTGCTCCTGTCCTATTCGTGCGAAAGAAAGATGGGTCTCTCAGAATGTGTATCGACTATAGGCAACTAAACAAGGTCATGATAAAGAATAAATATCCTCTCCCCAGGATAGATGGTTTGTTCGACCAACTTCAAGGTGTGTCTTGTTTCTCAAAGATAGACCTCAGATTTGGCTTCCATCAGTTGAAAGTGAGGGAATGTGATATTCCAAGGAAAACCTTTAGGACTATTTATGGCCATTTTGAGTTCTTTACCATGTCCTTTGGGTTGACGAATGCACCAACAACCTTCATGAACTTGATGAATAGGGTGTTCAGACAATATCTTGATATGTTTGTGGTCGTACTCATCGATGACATATTGGTGTATTTGAGAGATGAGGACCATGCCAATCACCTCAGATTTGTCCTTTAAACTCTTAAGGACCATGAATTGTATGCAAAATTCTCAAAATATAAGTTTTCGCTTAAGTCAATGGCCTTCCTAAGTCATGTTGTTTCTAGTGAAGGTATTCGAGTAGATGCCCAAAAGATTGAGACAGTTAAAAATTGGATAGACTAACCTCTCCAATTGATGTAGGAGATTTCTTGGAGTTGGCAGGCTACTACCGCAGATTTGTTGATGGTTTTTCTTCCCTATCCGAACCATTGACCAAATTGACTCAGAAGAACGTCAAATTTCAGTGGTCCAATAAATGTGAGAAGAGGTTCCAAGAGTTGATGACTAGACTGACTACTGCACTAGTTTTAACTTTTCCCAATGAGATGGAGGACTTTGTAACATATTGTAATGCATCAAAAGTTAGATTGGGTACTGTGCTGATGTAGAGGGTGAAAGTGATAGTCTATGCTTCCAAAAAACTTAAGGTTCATGAGAGGAACTATTTGACCCATGATCTTGAGTTGGTAGTGGTGGTATTTGCACTTAAAATTTGGTGCCACTACTTGTATGGAGTGCATGTGGATGTGTCACTAACCACAAAAGCTTGCAGTATGTCTTCGGTCAGAAAGAGCTCAAGCTGTGACAGAGGCGATGATTGGAGTTACTCAAGGATTATGATATGAGCATTGCCTAACACCTAGGTAAAGCTAACATTGTTGCTAACACTCTTAGTAGGTTGTTAATGGGTAGCACAACCCATTTTGAGGAAGGAAGAAGGAGCTAGCTAAAGAAGTGCATCGATTGGCTTAGTTAGGAGTTTAACTTGAGGAGAATCATAAGGAAGGAGTTAATGTTCAAAACGGGTCTGCTTCATCCTTAATAGCAGAGGAGAAAGAAAAGCTAGAATAAGATACTGTTATACTTCATTTGAAGGAGGTTGTCCACAAATAGAAAGTGATGGTCTTCTCCAAAGGGGGAGATGGAGTGTTGAGGTAACGGAGTAGATTGTGTGTTCCGGATGTTGATGAAGTTCGAGATAGAATTATGGCCGAAGCCCATAGCTTTAGATATTTCATTCATCCTGGCTCTAGCAAGGTGTACCATGACTTGAAGGAAGTCTATTGGTAGAGTGGAATGAAGAGGGATATTTCTGAACTTGTTTCCAAGTGCTCGAATTCTCAACAAGTTAAAGTTGAGCATCAAAAGCCATGTGAACTGGCATAGAACTTTGAGATTCCTGAATGGAAATAGGAGATAATCAACATGGACTTCATTATTGGTCTACCAATGTCTCAAGAGCAACATGATTTAATATGGGTGATTGTGGATAGGATGACCAAATCGGCTCACTTCTTAGGAGTTAAGACAACTAACACTGCAGAGAAGTATGCCAAGTTGTACATTTAGGAGATTGTAAAGTTGCATAGAGTTTCCTTGTCCATCATCTCGGATAGAGGATCGCAATTCACCTCCCAATTTTGGAGATCTTTCTAGAAGGGATTTGGTACTAAAGTGAATCTAAGTACAACCTTTCATCCATAGACATATGGCCAGGTAGAGCGTACAATTCAAACACTAGAGGATATGTTAAGAGCCTGTGTCCTTGACTTTAAAGGAAATTGGGATGATCACTTACCATTGATTGTATTTGCATATAACAATAGTTATCATGCAAGCATTCAAATGGCTGCCCATGAATCTTTGTATGGGAGGAGGCGTAGATCGCTGATTGGGTGGTTTGAGGTTGGATAAGCTGAGTTGATTGGACCTGATCTTGTTAGTCAATGGAGAAGGTAAAGGTCATCAAAGAGAGGTTGAAGACTGCCCAGAGTCGCTAGAAATCTTACACCGATGTGAGGAGAAGAGACTTAGAGTTTGAGGTGAATGATTGTGTGTACTCAAAAATGTCACCTACAAAGGGTGTCATGAGGTTTGGGAAGAAGGGGAAATTCATTCCTCGTTATATTGGCCCCTATTAGATTGTGAAGAGGATTGGGAAGGTTGCTTATGAGTTAAAGTTGCCTTTTGAGTTAGACACAATTCATCCTATATTCCACATCTCGGTGTTGAAGAAATGTTTGAGAGATCCTGCCTTGGTGATCCTTGTTGAGAGTATTGGAGTACAGCATAGCTTTGAAGGTTATGTTATTACACTTGACAAAATTGATGTTTCTATTCTTGAGTGGATGTATCTACTCTTGAGTCTGAGTACAGTTTGTTGAGGTTGATGAGGAGTCGAGAATTTGAGTTATTGAGTGAGTATTAAGAGGAGCCTTTAGTATATTCACTCCTTGATGTCCACCTTTACTCATCATTTAAGGACGAATGATCCCAAGGGAGAGATGATATAACACCTAATAAAATTATCAAAATACCTCTAGAGGATAGTATGCACATAGCGCGTCTTCCCATGTTCCAATGGTAAATTTGAGGACAGATATGCGATCAACGTGAAACATTGAGCAGAAAAATAGTCTCGATTGATTTTTAAAACAATTGGATCAAAAGATAATTTTTTGATGCGAAAATAAATTCTAATGAAGTTGCACAACAGGTGTGTGACGTGCACTTGATGCGGACCAACACTTAATTTTTGTCCAAAAATTTTCTGTAGGATTAGAAAACTCATTCGGAGAATTTTCAACAAAAACATCAAAAATGTCACAAGTCTGCATCGCGGACCCCATGTCCAGAGGCGAATTATTTTTCAGTTTTTCTTAAGGGGCATTCCAGACCTTTCCCCAACCCTCCTAAACTCAAAACATGATCTAAATGGGTCGTTTTGAGCATAAAAAGGGGTTTTAAACCCCATTCTAAGTTTTTTTTTAAGTTCTTGAAAAAGACTAGGGCTAAAGAGAATAGAAGAGGAACAAGAAATTGAGGGTTCGAGGAAAATTCTTTGAGGTTAATCGTCTAAAAGCTTCACACCAGGTATGTAAGGCTAAACTAAAGCATGAAATTTTTCTTCCATGTGCCTCTTGATGGAGAAAGATTGATAAATATATGTATTGAGTCACTATGCATGTTTTATCATGAATATTTCTTATAAATTATACATTCTATGTACTTTCATGTGTTGATGATCATCATAAACTTAATTTACTGATTAAATACTTTTCATGAGATACCGCATAAACCTTATATGATATTTTATAAAAGATGCATGAATGAACCTAGGGAATTGAGTCTAGAGCCTTGATTTGAGAATATTGATTGTGATTGTGATGTCAGCAAGATGATAGGATGATAGAACTTGATGGTCCTGTGAGCATTGATTAATGAACTCTAGTGATTTGTCTGATCACTTGTTCCCCTAATGATTGGTCTGAGCTCTTTGAGAGATTGATTGAGAGTTGACTTGGTGAGATGATTGATATAATAGGCCGGAAGGCCCGATTGAGATAGAGTTGATGAGATGCTGAGAGTCCTTATGAAACTAATTGAGATGGATAGTCTTATGAGCATTGAGTCTTGGGAGGAGTATCGAGTACCGAAATGAGTATGAGTAAATCCAACTCGCACTCATTAACTATGTCGCCAAGTGTAGGTGAGGATTGAACCATAACATTAGAGGTTCCCCTTGAGTTAAGATCCCTGAAACAATAGCAGACTTGAGAGACTAGATCCCCTAGTGGATCCATTCGTTCCTTATCTAGCAAGTACGAAACGACTATGGCAACATCAACGAAATTATTCTACAATCACTGGCTTACAAGTGATTGTTGTCAGATAAGAGAAACTCCCAGAAAGTTCCCACCTTGAGTACTCTAAGTTGAATTGAGCTCCATTGAGTTGAGTTGATTGATGAGGTCTAATTGGTTGATGGGTCACTTGTCTACTCTTTATTCTTGCTTTAGATAGATATTTGACATTATGGTTGAGTATATTCTGAGTTGATGTTACTTCTATATTATTCTGCCTATTTCTGTTCCATTCAACTATTTTACATACTCGTACATTCTACTTTCTAACGTCTCCTTTGGACTGCATCATTTTATGATGTAGAGGCAGGTACTAGAGATCGTCAACAGGCACATAATTGAAGATCTGAGCATTTCAGCTGAGTTGGTGAGCCTCCTTTACTTCGGAGGATTATTGCAATTATTTTCATCTTACTTATTAGAGTTAGACTTGAGTTAGCTTTATTTTATTTTGAGGTTGTCAGTGGTCTATCATTGACACCACTTGATAATGATAGAGGCTTTGTAGACTAGAGTCAAGTATTGATGTTGAGACAATTGAGCTAGTTTCTTTCGTAGTAGCTTATTTATTTAATATGATATTTGAGTTATAGATTGTCCATTCTTATCTTTAGTCTTCCGTTGAGTTTTCTGAGTCATATATACTAAATGGATGGATGTGACAGGGCCAAGTGATTCGCTTGGGGACTAGCAATAGTCTCTGAGTGTCGATCACGTCTATGGTACCCTCTCGGGGCGTGTCGAAACCTTTAGGCTCCATAGAGGGAAACACTCTATGAATGAATACCCACATATATTGATAGTAATTCTTGAAGATAACTTAGGAATTGGTGGAGGAAATATGGAATAACCCTAGATTGACCTTCCTTGAGTTTGGGAGAATTTGGAAAAGAAATGATCACTGATAACAAAGAATTTGGGTGAATTGATTTTAGAATAGGGTCAATCTTAGTGAGTAAAATGGTTATGGGGTAGAAAAATGCTAAAATAATATAGCTTAGGAGTTAAAATGATAGAAAGTGTCAAAAATATCCTTCATTAAAATCTACTGGACAAGTTTCATGAGTCAAATCTATGAGTTATAGACCCTTCTATGGTCTGTGGAAGTTCGTCTGTACAAGTTGGGCTTAAAATGACCCTCTCTAAATCTCAACCATGAATATATTCTATAGGTCCATCCTATTTTTTATGACATAGAGACTCCTTCATAGATAAGGTACTAAATTTTTTAAACTGGGCCTAAATCACGCCAACAAACAATCACCCATAAAGATATGATGGTCTATAACTCCCCACTCATAGACTATCTCATTTTTCTCAAAAAAATTTTAAGTGTTGGTGTGTCTTACAAACCTCAACTACAACCCATATATCCTTCCACGGACCCATCTTGCATATTCGTAATTGACAGTGCTCAACAATACACTTCATGCATGTCTAAAGAGTAGGCGATTGTTAGCAATATAAACCTAACTTTTGAAGGTTGGGGTCAATACCACAAAAAATGTAAAACACTAATTCTAACATGGAAGTGGGATTGTAAACTACTTCCTTCATTTTATAGTAACTAAATTTTTTAGGCTTTTTTATTTTTCAAAATAGTTGAATTGTTCAAAGTTCACGATGAATGTTTGAAATTTTTTTCATATTTTTCCTTTCATTTATTGAAATTTTATATTTTCTAGGAGAAAAATTACACTACTTGTAAAGTTACATTTATGATTTTATAAAGAGTAATGCTGGAAAGTATGATTTATATTATGTTCTTTAATATTTTATTTAATATGTGTGCATTATCTCACACATTAAGTTAATATGGTCCTTTTTGTCATATCTAGTTCTTTCTGCTTATGGGTTTTGAGATGAAGGTTCCCAGGAAATAGCCTTGCTACTTCTACGGTAGTGGTGAGGTCTGCATACATTCTACCCTCCCCAGACCCCACTTGTGGGATTTTACTGGGTATGTTGTTGTTGTTTATTAAGTTAATATGGGCCAGAGAGAGTAACAACTTGTAGATTGGTTAAAGAAAATTGCTATAAGTAAAATTTGCAGGAAGAAGCATTAATTACAAATGGAGTTTAAAGATTAACTTTCAATTAATCATAATTAAAACCCGAGGATGTGGATAATTGGACAACGATCCATATATATGGGTCTTGGGTATTGATTTCATGAGTTGATTTTCTATGGAAGGCTATAATTGCTCGTAAAACAACTACTTATCAATCATTGCTTTGTTTCACATGAATATTCATAGATCTCATGCACATTGATAAAACAAAACATTCCCATGACTTAGTCGAGTGAGTTCTTTTGGAATTCAACCGAACTAATGAATTACCAAACACTGTTATGAGATCCTTCCACTTTAATGTTCAGATTAATGCAACAATTAAAGATTTAAGCTCAATCTTGTGACTCCCTAGATTTTTAGCGAAGGCTCGAGCCATTCCTCATATGCGTATAGGCCCAACCTAAAATCCTCTAATATGGTTTATGGTCACAAAGGATCTCTTACATCAAAATCAAGTCCAAAGAATTCCTATCGGCTAAGTTTTGGTATGAATTTATATAAGAGTCAATTCCAAATGGTCATCTCTCCTAGCACATAAAGATTTAGGTGTTCCACTACCTATCAAATTAAACATCTTTGAATTATAATTCCAACTCATTTAATTTTGCCTTATTTAAAGTTTAGAGTAAAAAATTATGGTCATTTTACTAAAACGTATTTGGGCTGCGAAATTTGGCGAGCTGAGTTTCAATTTGGCGACTCACTGAATGCATTCGGTGCATTGCCGAATGTGCTCAACCGAATGGTTTCGAAAACCATTTGAAACTGTCATGGAGATCTAAAGGTCCATTTGGTGATCATCAAATGGTTCGGCAATGGGACCTCTAGATCACCAAATTGACCATTGGAACACATTAAAAGGTTATTTCTTCGTCTTTTGATGATTTCATTATATTCCTAGAAGGGTATTTTGACCCTTAAACCCTAGATTCACTCCCCTAAGCTTATTCTATACCCTAATAACTTTCTCCCGTCACTTATATTAAATTTCTCTCTCAAAGAAGAAGAATCCCCCAAGTTCTCCATTGAAGAACAAGCTCCAATTTCTTTCAAGGTTTTCACCCAATTCAAGACTTCTTCAACCTCCTTTTTTATTTTTCTCTAAGGCATGTAGTTTTAATTCATGGGCTTCTTTCATCGATAAAGCCCAAGTTCCCTCTATGAATTTCTCCTAATTTATATTATGTAATTTCAAGGATTTTCATGCTGTAACACCAAATGCATAAATTATGAGAGAATGATGTTTATGTACCTATTTTGATATAAATTGATTCTCAATTGCATGAAATTGTTGTTTACCAAGTATTCTTATATCAAACTATATTGAATCTTTGAAATGCATGGTTGGTTGCTTGGATTGTGATTTAAATTGATGAAATTCATGGTGTTTATGCATAATATCATTGAAATACATGATTTAAAGATGGGCTTACTTAAACGTACTGATAATGTTCACGCACCCAATAAGAAAGCGGTTGTTGTCAGCAATTAATCTAACCAGAGGTTAGGGTCAAATCCACAGGGAACACGGGACTTGACAATAGAGATTCACTACCAACCATTTCAAGTATCAATTACTAAAATCTCTAAATGGGGGATTTTCTTTGTAATTCAAGAATAAAAATAAAAACTAAACTAACTATGCAGGAAAACACACAAATTTAGGGACAACTTGGGGATTGTGTTTCCCATGATTTGTTGACTCAATTAGCCTAGACAACATAACTTTAATTGGGAATTCGTATGCAGGACAGTAACTTAGGTTCTTCTAGCCCTCTTGTGAAGGTGAAGGTCGAATTTCACCATGACACGTGGTAGAAAACCATCTGTTACCCATTATCCCAGTCAACCTCTCCTTGGTCAGGTTTGGTTGATTAGATAAGAGCACATCAATCGAATCCTATCATTTATTTTCCTTTTCCTATTCGTCACTACATTGGTCAGGATCGTGATAGTAGGTAGGGTTTGGTGTTGGCCACCACGAAACAACAATCAAAATAAAGGGAAATAAACAATACATGTTAAACCCCAATCAAAGAAATGCACAAAGTCTAGGTTATTTCAAGTCAACTACTTATGGTTCCCACAACCCAAGTTGTGGGTGCTTAGCTACTCATGGCTAAGGCAAAATCAACAGTAATGCAAATAAAGGATATAGTTGAGAGTTTACCCAAAGCAATAAAAAGCAAGAACATCTTCAATCTGAAAACCACAAGCTAGGATTAATGGAAAATGATTACAATGTGGGTTTTCAATCTCCCGAAAGTGGGTCTTCAAATTGAAAGATAAAAATCTACTCTAAACCCTAAAAATGCTCCTAGAATATTTATAAGTAGTTGTGAATGTCGAATCTCCTCTAAGAAAACCTAACATTATCTATTTATACTAGTTACAAAAACACCCTAAAAATTAAAGAGAAAAGACAGCTGGCAGAAGATACGTCGCACAGGTACGACTCATATGTCACCCTACGAGTTGTAATTAGGGCCTCATAGTCAGCATTTGGCAGTTTGGACTTGACTTTTAAGACCCATTGTTATGAGTTGTTGCTTGGGCTACGACTCATATGCTCCTCTCGTAGTCTAGACCTTCAGTTCTTGGTCCAAACTTTTAGCTCACTGTTTCTTGCTACAATCCCACCTATGCGAGTCGTAATGAGACATACGACTCGTAGAGTAGCCTCGTAGGGCTGACCTCCACTTAGCAAATTCTTGATTTTTGCTCATTGTTCCTTTTTACGAGATTACCTTACAACTCATAGCTTAGGCTACGACTCGTAGGCAGGCTCGTATGTCCTACATTTGAGCAAAATCTGCAACTTTCTCTCAAGATTATGCCAACCTACCCTTTTTGCAATAACAACACAAAAACATATAAAACCCATAAAAAGTCACATCGAGAACTTGCAAAATTCCTCATTTTAAGCACTAAATATGCTGTAATTTGATAACACATCACTACATAATTTATTTTATTTTCTATGGAAGCATGATTTGAATGTCATAGGCTCCAATTGAATGTTTATGAAAGTTATTGCTTATGTATATGGGACCTTTGAAATGAAAGGTGAATATTATTGAAAGGTTTTCTCATCCCAAATGATGGACTCTTTATGTGATAAGAACGATTCTCACATACTCGAATCACTAAAGATTTTTAATGGGCTACTTTATACGCACGAAATCTTGACAAGTTTTGAACCATAATTATTATTGAAGTTATGAATGTATGACTAGTATATACTCATGATATCTATTTCGTGGGACTCAAGTTAGCATTGAATGATGCTTGAGGTGTGGGAACTATCCGCAAGAGTTCTTATATAAAGCGTTTTGTCTCATAACTACATACCACCATAGGTTCATGTTGCTAATATGGCCTGGCTAGTGGTTCCACATATAACATCATGTTTCATGAAATCCACCTAGTGGGGTAAAGTTCTACCTTGGCAAGTAGAATCATCTATCTCCATTTTAGAGATAATATCGTGATTTCATGTTATAGCTCGCATGATTTTATTATCAATTATGATCCTTTTCCACATATATACGATAATTGAAGTTATTACTTGCCTTACTCATTCATGCACTCATTATATTCTTACTTAATAAAAAATAAAAATACTTTATATCATTTCATTTCATTCTCACATACTTAGTACATTCTATAGCATTAACGCATATTTTACCTACATGATATCACCATATAGGGTCTGATAATCCTCCTCCTTCTCACACTTGTGATTGACTTATAGATTAAAGACTTTGCTTCATTGGTGAGTCCTTTAGTGTGGGGGCAATACCCTAACTATCCAGCTTGCTACTTTAAGACTATTGTATCTTGTTCCACTATATATATACATTTGAGGATGAGCTTGGGATATATCTAAGTCCCGACACTATCTATGTCTTAGAGGTATTGTTGGATGTACGGACATGTATGTATTTGATATGACTCTAGTTCTTATGTCTATGTTGATTATCCCTTAGACCCTATCCCTTATTTTTCGCGTATTTTGTTATCCATATCAAAGATGTTTTTAATGAATGCTATGAGGCTTGTTTGAGGTACCTTCGAGTTCCTCATTCTCCATGTTACATCTAAGCCTTAAGCTTGGGTTGTGACAAATCTAAATTTGCGATCTCATATTGTAAATGAATAGATAAAAGAAAATATGAACCACATATCAAACCAGTATTCAATCAATTAATTAAGACCCACAATAGAAATTAATGTTAATTGCATTGCATAGTTCCAAGCAATCGAGATTTTAAACTATCATACTAGAATGAACACAAAAAGTACCTAGATGATTTTCTATGTTGAAAGATGAGAGAGTGAATTCCCAAGATTCTCCTTTGAATTCCCCACTCTGAAGTACAAAGATAGAAGCTGTTATATTCTCAAAAAGTAAAAACTGCCTTATGAAAGTGTACTTTATTCTCTTTCAAAAGATCCTTTTATAGTACCAGGGGTTTCTTCACAAAAACACTTATGATACCCCATTTGTCAAACAGTCAAAATGTGTCCAGGAAATGTAAGTATGGTTCCTGGTGCAGTGATGTATGAGAAACATCTACAGGTAGTGGTTGAGTTTATAGGTCGTAGATGGGCTTCATGGAAGAGCCAATGAATTGATGAAAATTGAAAAGTTTTGATTAGGTGTACGAAGGGTTCTTATGGATAATAAATAGATGTGAGTCATGATGTGGGTCCATGGTTGAGTTCCGGGGGGGGGGGGGGGGGGAAAAAGTTGCTAAACAAAGTAAACATCAATGGGTAGCTTTTGGGGTGGGGGGTTCAGAGGCAGGTTAAAGGGTTGGGCGAGGTGGTTGGGAATTTTTATGAGTGGT